>JANZLH020000102.1:442245-467159 GCA_026770325.2 Erythroxylum fimbriatum
GTCTCAATTTTATTTTGCCTTAAGAATTAACTCAATCGGAGCTCCACAGCTCCCGAATTTTCAAAATACTGAACCATGTTCAGAAAATTTTCCAACTCACTTTGATTAAAATCAATCAACCTCAATTTACTCTCAAAAATTCATAATTCTCCATAAAAATGAAATTAAGTGTCTTAAGAATCCAACGCTTCGAGAACCGAGTCAATCGGATGTCGGACGGAGAAAATATAAGCGAAAGAGTGAAAAATTTTCAAATAAATCAAAATTGGAGCCGCACTGTAGCAGACGGCTCACAATCGCAAGTTGAGGAACAAATCACCGGCTCGCGACGAAACCGAGCAATCGCGACAGCTCGCGAGTGCGAGCCTCGGCCGACAAGGGCCAGCTCGCGATCGCGAGCAACTCGCAATCGCAAGATGGCTCTGACCTCGATTTTCTTTTTTTTAAAACACTAAACTTCAAAAATTCATAACTCTTGCTCTCGAACTCCAAATTGAACAAATGTGGTATCAATCAAAAGCTTAAAGGAAGCTCTACAACTTCCTTGAAGAACTCGAAAACCAATTTCATCACTAAAAAGGATCCAAAATCCAATCAAACTTTCTATCCAAATTAATAAGTCCCTAAACAAGGACTTAACTTTGAAAATTTCTATCTTTCAACTCCAAAATCCAAACATGTCATATTTTATATCAATTCAAAGATCAAAAGGGATTCTACAACTTTCATGAGCACTTAAAAGCAAGTTCAGCCTCTATCTAGGTCAATTTTTCAGTCAAAGTTTCTGCCAGATAATTCGTCAACCTACACAACAACCAACTTCACAATATCATAACTTCTTAATCTCACATCCATAAATAACATATTATACTTCATTTTCAAGCTATTCAAATTCTCTATAACTTTCTTGAAGATCATTTTCTCAAATTACGTCTAAATCAAAAGGTCAACTCTCAATGACCTAAAAGTCAACTTTCTCAATTCTTCATATTCTCACACTTTTTCTCTTTATTTCTTGATTTTTGTAACTTCCTTTTTATAACCATAACTAATCTTCTCAAATATCAAAGTTATCAAAACTAATCAATTCTTTCCTCATTAATTCTCTTAAGGCACAAAATCATCTATAACACAATTTATATTCAAAAACACTCATTTCTATTTATTTTAATTTTTCTAATTTCCACCAAAAGTTCGGGGTCCAACATTAGTATTTTTTGATATCGAAAGCCTTGCAGAATAGAATGTTGGACTTTCGTTATCTTTGGATCAAATGTTTTTTTAAACTTTTAAACTCCATACCAATGCAGTAGCGTGACTTAACCGAATTTTCAAACTGTTTTTTAAAAACTTGAATCTAAATATTATCCATGGGAAGAATGTTAGATAATTTTGACTTTTCCCATAAAGTTGGACAAATTTAATTCCATTTTTCTGTTTTTTAATAACTTATCGATTAAGTTACGTAATTTGATCCGAATAAAGATAATAAAGTGGGCCAATAAATTATCTAATTTAATGGGTCGAAGTTTATGATGAAAATAAATCTCGATCAATGTGGACCAGACTCATATCGAGCTTGTAATGGGAAAATCTGATATGGAAGCTATATATAAAGATTAAGGTCTCTTACAGTTGCTCATATCATTCGTAAACATACGGATTCTTTGACTTATTAAGAGCGCTTATGTTTTGAGAAAATTGTAAAAACACATTAACCACGTGTCAATGAAGGATTCCTATGAGGGTCTTAGAAGATTAGAGCTCGTTTCGACCTCGAAAACCACCTTGGAAGTTGGAATGAAACTGAAATTAGGTATTTCGCATTTCTCTTGTTTATTTCCCTTTCATGAACAATTCGGGACACGTAATAAGGTTTATACTATGTGTTTCAAAAACATGACAATCTACTGATCTAAATGATCTCAGCAAGAAGAAGTTCATAAAAATTGTTATTAAATAAGCAAGACATTTTAAATTCAATCATAAAAAGGCAAACTTCCATCCTAATAGAGAAGTTATGATGTATAAATTATGGTAGATTATCATAAGGAAGTTAACACTTTTAACAAGAAAATAACACTCTTCAAATTTTACGTTACAGTAGATAGGGGAGATGCTTCCAAGTAAAGAAATGAGGATTGCATATGTACTTACAAGGCCTAACTGCATATAGAAACCAACTGGAACAAGAGATGTCAATAAGTAGCAGAAGATGAGGAGAGTGTTGGGATTGAAAACTTATATACAGATGTTGGAGGGATTATATACGTGATAAGACTTAAGACTCCTGAGGAAGACGGTAGACTACGTCTCGTTTGTGTGTTACCAGCTCCGGGGAAGAAGACGGAGGTCTTGTGAACAGTAAGGTTAGTTTCGTGGTCGAAGTAAAACTGAGCATCCACAACCACACTTGTTCCGATCATTTCATTCATTAGAGCTGTGGCCGTGAAAGGTAAGGAGGAGGTTGGTTTGGATTTTATCTATTTAAGGATAGGTAAGGAGGACGTTTAGGCTCTTCTTCTTCTCCTTCTCTTACTTCTGTTGCTATTGATACTGCGACTATATGTTGCAAAGCACTCATCTCTCTCTTTCACGTTTCTCTCAGTCTCTGTTCACTCACCACCTGCATTGTTTCTGTGTCTGACGTTGTTTTGAGCGTCACTTGCTTCTAAATTTGTAGTTTCATTGTTCTCAAGGTCTAGATCTCACATTGCATGAATACTTTTTATCTATTTGCAAAAAAATGCAAAAAAAACACACAAAAAGGTTCGTCGGACATTGCCTAAGTAACATTCGAGCTTCTGCTGGTGCTACGTTGTATTCCTTGCGGTAGTTGAAGTTATGCAGATAGTAGTGTAGACACCGTCGACAGAGCATAAGCCAGCAGAGGGAGCAGACGACCTTGGCACATCACAGTCTGACAATTCGACGGAGCAGCCTGTCCCCTGTCACCCACCTTCTATGTACGGGGAGATTCCTTCGCTGGACGTATAAGATCGTAGGATTGCTGCACTCTTAGGATACTGATCGGAGAAGACTTATAGTGCAGCTAGCAACGAAAAAAGCTGGTCCTTGTTTCATTGCGGGACTTCGAGGTATGATAATAATGATGAGTAGATAGGGGAGAGTTCATAATAGTTTCTACATCATACCATACCATGCATTGAAACCAGATAAGGTTTTTTCAGGATCTGAAGTTATTATACTTCAAAACTGCTCGTGAAAGAATATGTAATGTTAGCCAAAACATATTTGTCAAATTGGAGATAAGTGGAACCGCTGCAATAGAAGGTACTTATGTGTGGAAACTTATGATGTTTCCAAAGTCACATCTCAGATGTTAAAGATGGCAAAAGAACGGAAATGAAAGCACAGGAACCAGTTCACCAGTAGCGAAGGTATATCTAGTGTCATTGCACATTATACCGGATGCATACCCCTTTAGCTTCTACTCCCCTCTCATGTCGTGGTTAAAGAAACAGCGATCAAAATAACCATAGCCACATCATGCCACGATTAAAACTTACAAAGTTCCTCCTTTTAACAATGACCCTTATTGTACACATCAATGCTTACAGATATGATTGAATTTGAGATATCCTTAGTCAGTGATACGAACTCCTGACTTTTCAAACCAACACAACAGCAATTTTCTTGACAATTGGAATACAATATCTATTCATTAGTTTTGGAAGGAATCATTTGTTCTAACTAAATATGATAGAATTTGTCAGATTATAGGCAAGTTGCATGGCAACAATTTCAACTCACAATAAGGGCCACGTTAAAAGTTGAATATGGAATCACGAAGCGAAAGAAGTAGCCAGACTACCAAAGGATGTCTCAATAAGAAAATAGGCAGTTTTATTCTTTGTCTCGTAAGTGGCTTGCAGGGCCCAAAGCATGTGGTACACGAGTAAACATCAGATCAAGACTGTGACGTTTCTGTAAAGGATGTATCAGCTGCAGAAGCTTGAGCTTCCAATAACTTTGCTTGACGTTCTGCATGTTCTCTTTCACATTGACTGATTCCCATAATGATGTCTAGCATTGTACCTGTAGTGCCAAAGAAAACAAGGGGAGCCAAAGACTTCCGCTTTATTCCGACTGGAATAGCTACCAAAGCCCCTGCCACAGAGAAGAACCATGTGCCCATTGCGCTGCATTTATGGGACATTCAGTAGCTAACATCACATCTCTAGTCAAAACAACAAATACAAGTGGGAGAGAAACGCAATGAATAAATTGAGTACCAGAATCTCAACCTGATTATCTGAATCCCAATGCAGTAAGTGTCACTAAAGGGACAAGTTTTTATACTGAAGCAAGATAAATGACTTGGTGGTCTCAACAGATAGTTAATTGTCAATTCATACGTGACATCTTTACATTGACTTGTTAAGCAAGATTAATACCCTAGATTAAAGACAGAACTGCCTAATGGTCAACTATGGACATCATGCTTGTTCTCGACATTTCTATTAACTCGGCCCGATTTGGTATGGACATCATGCTTGTTCTCGACATTTCTATTAACTCGGCCCGATTTGGATAACTCCTGAGAGATCACAAAATGCCGTATTCATAGAGCAAGCTACATTATCTGAACATTCTTCTCATCGTAAAGTAATACAATTGATTTGCTTAAGGCGTAAATGTAGAATTTCATCAATGGAAGGCAAAGAAAGCAAAGTTTTAAGGAATGAGAAATGAGTTCAATGAGAAATCTCGCATCAGAACAAATATTAAGTACTTGAAATAACAAAACACCAGAAGTTGGACATAGACATAAACCAATTAAGAAAAGATCAACTGATATTGGAGTAAATGCTATTGATTGAGGAATAAAACAAAGTGATCTCAATAATAGTTCACAAACAATTCGTTTAACATAATACACTAGCACAGGTGGGTGATATTGAAATTAAACAACTGAGCAAGTGAAATTGTCCTCCTTTCAGTAACAATGTCTACAAGAACCAATATTAAGACCTTTTCTTGTCCTACTCTTCACACGAGCATAGACACGATTCTAATTTTCTAGGGAATCGAAGTATTTTCCCCCAAATAAATGCTAATATTAGTATAGTCAGTTATCCTATGACGTTCAGTGAAACTCAAAGATACACAACAGATAAGCATATACAAGATTGCCAGCAAACAATCTAAGACAAATAAAGAGAGAAGTATAATATAATCAGAAACTTAAACCAACGATGCAAAAGATCAGAGAGGAGAGAAAGAATCATACTTCGCAACTGAGCACTCCTCAAGGTGCTTAACATTTTCCTGCGCAGCCATCGCTCTCTCTGTCGTCTCCTGTCTGTCACAAGCACCAATCCAATCCAACCCCGTTCCGAAATTTCACTTTATTCAGTGCCAAAATTTGAAAACTAAAACTACCTGTGGTGATTGGTACAACCCTAGAAACTGCGAATAACTCAGTAAAGAGAAGAAGAAAGACGCAATTACCAGAACCAATGAGACTGTAAATGGCATCACAGATAAAGCTCACCTGAAGAAAACTGCGGAAGAAAGGCTGAGTGAACTAGGTGGACTCTGGACTCTGGTAGTTTTGGACCTCTTGGTAATCCGTTCACTAATGCGACTCGACCCATCCCGACCCGACTGTAAACCCGATACGTACGAAAAATAATAATAATAATAAACTGACTGAAACGACGTACCGTGGGAGAGCAGCATTGAAGAGAAAACTTCAAATGAAAGCGGAGAAAGAAGCGATGAAAGGTGTAGGTGGGCCACTTCTGTGCATAGGCGATTTGCTTAGCGACCTCTCCGAAAACTCCGACCAACTTGATTGCCGATCAACCCCTTCTTCTTCTTCTTTATCATCGCCGAAATCTCCGTCTCCTTCTTCGGTCCCTGATTCCACTGATCTCACCCTTCTCTTTCAGGTCTTTATCTATTTCTTTCTGTCTCATTCATTAATTAATTCATAATCATCGTCTCAAAGCATCATCAATTTTTTTGTTTCCATCTTCCGATTTTCCTTTTCAAGCCTTTAAATTCAGGTTCTTCAATTTTCGGTGATTTATTATTAATTATAGTTTATAGTTTCAAACTTTTTGTTTCAGGAAAGCTACGATCGCCTGAATGAGGCTTTTGCTGGGACGGATCACTCGTGGACTGCTCTGACTTTAAAGGTGAGTTTTTCTCAATGACCAATTAAATGTTTTGGCTCATAGATTTGGATGTGTTTGTATGTAATTAGAGTGAGACCCTTCTTCTCTTTAGTTAACGTTATCCACCGCCGTATTGCATTTCTTCAGCAAGGAAATGTTTCAATTAATGTTCCTCTTACCTATGTTTGGGTTTTATTCCAGTTGTGTGCTTCTCTTGAAACTGCAAACAAGTTGGTCCAGTCCACCAACTCCAACGTTAAATTTGTGTCTGAAAAGGTTGGGGAGTTCGATGAGATTATCAAGAGAGGAGATTCTACTGCGGCATTGGCCAATGCCCTCCTTGCCTCTCTGAATCAAAAGGGAGGTCAATCTAGTGGAACTCAGCAGTAACTTCTTTGGTTTCAGCTGAGCATGGTTAGTTTACAATTCCCGTCAACATGAGCGGCATATCATTATCTTCAGCTTTATTTCAAGTTTTAATTTGTTTTCCCAGTAAACTAGCGGTTCAATGTGAACTTTTCTTAATCACGATGAAGAAATTGAGCTATGGATTGAACTGAATATAACCTTGAGTGAAAATATTACGCCTTAGCTGTTCTGCAATCTGTTTACAGTTACACAACTCTTCTTGATATTAGAGCTAAAGGGAAAGGAATTAATTGCATTTCAAATTTGGCAAAATGGGTGTTCTCGATTAACATTAGGGACTAGTAGTCTTCAAAAAGAAATTAACGTGATGCAAAGGTTTGTAGTTAAACTGCAAATAGAAGATAGCATTGTGACAATAAAGGTGAGCAATTCTTTCAAGGTTGCTTTTCCCAAATCCTCCTGACCTACAAAAGGAGGATAAGGTAATTTGACTTAAGCATTCATCTGGTTTATTTACAAACAAATCTTGTATGGATGTGAACAAGAACTAGGCATTGACTGTGAACTAATATTCTCTTGTGTGGAACAAGTCTCTTGTCCCAAGATTTTCATTTACTTTATGGCTCGCGATTAAAGAAAAGCTCACTACCTTGGACAGAACAAGAGGCACTAATAATCTGAATTGAATGTTGTGTTTGACAAACTAAGAAATTAATGCACATCTTATGTTGCCCTATTTTCGTATAGGCTTTGGAAGGATGCCATTGGCCTTTATAACCTGTATCCGCAGATCAAAGGCTTGTTGGAAATAATTCAGTGGTTATGTTCCCTTTTTAGGAGTCATAAAAATAAAAGAATGTTGTATAGCTTGGTTATTGGTAGCACGATTTATATTGTTTGGTGAAAAGGAACCAAAGGGTCTTCAAGGACGAGTTTAACTCTCCGGAATAAGTGAAAGCAACATTAAACTTATTAGGGAGTTGCTTATGGCTAGAGGACAAAGATTATCACTTTTCTTCACTTTTGAAATTAAATTGGTCCCTTTAGTTAGTTGCCATTCTCCTATCATGTTAAACATGATGTAGCTTAATAAACTTTAATAGTTTTGAATTGTGTTTTGTTGTATTATTTTATACGTTCCATGTAAACTCTAGTTAATAATGCAATTTATTTAATTAAAAAAATGTTGTGATTATCGTATTAATAGTGGTATCAAATTTGGTTTTGGAATGTTTACAGAATAATCTTAGAATTTTTTAAAATGGTAAAATAGTCTCTTAATATATTATGCTACATAATTTTTAAATTTTCAGCAATCCTATTTCAAAAAATCATAATAATATAAATCTGAAATAAAAAGTTTCTTTTTATTTTTATTAATATCACTTTTTACAATATTACACATATAAATAGTTGCCGCAATTAATATAAAAATATAACTTATTTATCTTATAAATATAAAACTAAGAATAATGCAAACTATTTAAAATGTTATAATTTCCTTTATATTACAAAGAATAATTACATTCAAACATTACATAGTAAGAATGATAAAAGTTTATGACTTTATAAGCATTATAATAAGAGTTTATGTTGAGGAACACAGCCAAGTAGAAGGGAAACCTTAAATAAAAGCACATATGGTTAAAAGTTGTATATTTATATTGCACATATAGAATTTAACATATCCATAAGATAAAAAGTGAAATTTAAAAAAAAAAGAGAATGAGTGAAAACTCGAAACTTTATTCCATCAAATATTTACTCAAATTATATTGACTTCATTTTTCATTTAGTACAAAATCCTCATCATTAAGAGAAATCTTATCATCACTTTCATTCAAATTCATTGTACCAAATCACATGTCAATACTTTCTTATCCAAGTTTATCTTTCAAGTCACGTTCATCTATAAAACTTGGTTCTTTAAAAACTCAATCTATTAAAAGATCGATATGGTCAAGGCAAATTAAATATAATAAACAAATAAAATTAAATTATTAAGACATTATATTCAACTTTAATAATAATAATAATATACATTTCTCGAAGCTTTAAGTTGTATTAAATAAAACCCAAATAGTTCGATCTTTTGTGTTTTAATCTTTTTTTTTCTTGGAATGGATAAATTTAAATATTCTTTAATTTTTTATACACACTATTACACTCAAATATTGACTCAACTATTGCACTCAAATATTGACTCACAATTCAAATTGCATATCTTTGCAATTCTAAAACACCACTTTGGAATTGGTCTCACCAAGCAATTTTAAGATAACGAAAGTAATCTTTTAAACAAAATAAAGTGACAGATTAATTTAAAACAAGTAACAAAAGTGAACACGTATATACTTGAATTTAGTTTATCTCTTTCATAAATTGTAATGACCATCACAAAATCACTGCATACATCCTTGTGTGCCTTAATTTATGAGTTAAGAAGATCTATCATGTCATATGCAACAATTGTTATAATAATTAATAGCATTCCTATATTAGTTTCAATTTTCTTTGTAAAATTTGGTCTAAAATAGACACTAGGATTCAAAAACACCATAGCAACAACAATCAACAAAGAGTAAAGTTGTCTTTCTTATCTTTTATTAATGACTGCAAGATAAAGTATATACAAATAATGCCTATTTTTTAGATTGGATTTGATTACTTCCTTCGCTTATTTATGACATCATAAAAATAACTCACTGTTGTCCTCTTATCATTATCAGTCAGACGAAGTACTTGCACTAAAGATTCACAAACTCTGAAGATAAATTAAGATATGACCAAAATTTATGATCTTTAAGTATAATTATAGAAACCTCTATTCCAACATTGTACCTATCATACTGAGATGTAACTCACTTATCATTTATAAATATTTGTCTTAACTCATTCTTCATTAGAACAAAGCAATGAAATGATTAAAAAAAATTAATTGCAAATCTTGTAATGGTATGACATTACAAATTCCTACCAATAGTGAAACCCTTTCTCAACAAATTTAGAACCCATGCATGATTATAGATAAACTTGGTCATTTTTCTTGATTTTTGCATAGTTTTGTCAATGATAGGAAAATATCTAAGATCTCATATTTTTCATCATAAAGTCAACACAATATGTAATGTAAGGAGTCTAATAAAAGAAATTATACTTGCTTTGAAACATGTTTTTAGTTGCTTTATAAACAAAATCAATATTTGAAAAAGAGTATCAGTATTTCTAACAAGGCCAGATGTATCAATAGACTTAAAAAATATTTTCCTTTTAGTAGAATAAACCAAAAAATTGATAATAGGCTCTTATTTTTAATTTTCCAACTATCGCATATGATTGAACACCCATAAGTTCTCCAAGTTATTCTTCTTTTATCCAGGTAACTTTTTAATTTTATAAATAGAGCTACTTAAAAGATTACCTCTATAGTTATCAATTGAAGGAGCTTTATATTCTGAACTGTAAAAGGCAATAACATCCACCATAGGCTAGTAATAAAAAGAATGAATAGCATTAAATGATACATTTGCATCATACTATCATCTAGCCATTATTATGTTCACATTATGAGCTACTTCTATAGATTGTAAAGCATTACAAATTAAAGATTGAGCTCTAAAAGTTCTTCATAGTTTGAAAATAGTTAGACTCATATCTTCTTCCATTTCCCACCTCAGATGCAGCAATCTCTTCTTATTGGAAAGGAATACCACCTTCAACATCTTTAATATCATCCTGAATACTAAAAAGAATTTTCATTACCAATTTTGTAGTTCAATCTTTGCCTTTTGTCTTTCTCACGGTGATAATCTTCAAGTAAAGCTTTCGTTTGTCATTTTATGTCATGGTTAACTTTCTTACAAGGCTCCTCATCACCTTTAAATCCAACTAAATGCTTTTTTAATCTAGTGATTCTCCCACCTTTCAAATGTTTGTTTCAATACAAACAAATGATATGGTTTTTCATTCAAAGAATCAATCTAACATAAGCTCAAGCTGGATTATTGAATCAATCATACAAACAAATGGTACGGTTTGAATTATCAAGATTACTTAAACTTCTCTTCATTTATTTGCAAAAAGAAATGTAATTAAATAAGCTCTTGATTATAAAAATTTTCTACCATGAAAATGACTACTCTCTCAAATTCTAGCTAAATTTAAAATTTCTTTTCTTTTTTCTTCAGAAGATTGTCATCACTTTATTGTTTACATTAAAGGAATCATTGATGAGCCTACATGTTTCAACTTACAGCACTATGTATACAAGACTTACATGGTTTGAACTTTTCTTTTCTAGAATGAATTTTCCTTTTAGGGGTCACTGTAATGATTAATATCAATATCATAATACTATAATACAATAGAGAAAGTGAAATTAATACTCAAAGAAGTGTAGTTAATTTAGAATGTCAATAATAAAATTGGTGTTTAGATGAAATTTAAAATAAATGTCTTCTATCTAATTTTTTTCTTTTGGTTTTATTTTATGAAAGCTCAATTATTGCCATGGAAATAATATGGATTTACAGTTTTCTCATACAATATTTATAAACTTAATTAAAAATATGTGATATAATTACAATAAATCAAAATTAGAGAAAAAAAATATTATTTTTACTAGAAAACATTGAAAATTCCAAACCTAAAAATTAATTATAATTTGTACAAACGACAAGTGTATAACACGCTACACAATAAGTTTATAATCATTTACAATTACAAAACTATTAGTCAATTGCAATAACCCAGTGACCTAGGAGCCCCAAGGACAGAAAATGCCCTAATCGCCGGTAGATAGCCGCCGGTGCACTCCCCTCCTTGCCTTAGACCCAGCCCTGTTCTTACCTGCTTTTCTCTTATGCAGTTTTCTCTTCTCCAGCTGCCTCCTTCAGACTCCTCTTCCTCGTTCTTGCTTATACTCTCCCCATTCTTCTCGACCTTCTTTGGCTGTGAGCGATCCAGCCGAAGTTCTTCTGCAGATCTGCCCCCTCTCTTCCTTCTACTGCCCTCATTCTTCCTCGACCTTCTTTGGCCTCCTTTCCCCTCCTCCAAATATCCCCCCTTGTTTCCTGTCCCTGCATTACACACACAATCAGCACTGAATCTATTAGTTCTTCAGCTATGGACTCTGATTCCCCCCCACCCCTGTCCATCCTACAAAAATCCCCTAAATCCCCTCAAACAACCCAAACTACTCCTCAAACTACCCCTCCTAACCCTTCCCTTAAACCTAACCCTTTTTCCTCTACACTTGCTTCTCACCCCTCTTCCTCCACTAATCCACCCTCTTCTCCATCTAGAGTTCCTACTGCCCCTTTAGGAGCTACACTTGCACTAGGACCTACTGTTAATGGACCTAGGAGAACATGGAAACAAGTAGTTGGGGACACAACAGGCTCCTCCTTAGTCTACAGCCCCCCCGTGGTGATAGATGGACGCACTATGGTTGCCCCTAGCTTTGAGGAATTGCAGCAAGGAGCAAAAACATAGGAAGCTACCCTAGTTGGCTTTTTCATGGAGAAGAGGCCAGCTTTCTTGATTATTCATGCTTGGGCTAAGAGGAATTGGATTGGACGAGGACTTCTAGAGGTAATGCTTTCAGAAGAGGACAACATATATTCACTTTTTCTTCTAAAACGGAGGCCCAAAAGGTACTCAAAGAAGGGCCATGGCATGTGTCCCAACTTCCCCTCTTCCAACAAACATGGCAACCGGGAATGGAGCTTGAGAAGATTCGCATACACAACATTCCTCTATGGATCAACATTCACAATATTCCTTTGGAATATTGGACTACCAAAGGTTTGAGCATGCTTGCAAGTTACTTGGGCAAACCAATTTGCATGAATGAAAATACAACATTGAGGAAACGTGTTGGCTTTGCTAGATTATGTGTGAGTATGGATCTATCTAAGGAATTGAAGGAGAGTATCCCTATCCTTCGGTTGGCAGATGGTAATTCACTGCGAGAGGATCGGGTTATGGTTACTTATCAGTGGAAACCCTCCTTTAGAACCCAAGGCAAGGCTTGGAAACCGACCAAAAAATACTTCATTAAGGGAGATTATTGGGAATTGATGGGAATAGAGCCAATTGACAATAATGAGGCTGAAGCCCTACGGGACAAGGAAGAGACATTGCTGGAAGTAAAGCAACAGGAGAAGGCTCCTAAAGAAACTGCAACTCCTCCTAGATCTACCACCAATCTGAAGGAGGAAGAGGAATTATCCAGTAACCAAAGTGATACTTCAATAGCTGAAAGCAAACCTGAAAGGAGAGAAGGAGGGGAGGAAGAGCTTCCTATGGAAACTAATTATAATGAGGAATATTCTGAGGAGAATATGATTGAATGTAGTTCTGCACAAATGGAGAGGCCAACAACACTTAATCATAAAGATCTCTTTGAGCTAGTCTCATCTAGAAAAAGCACAGGGAGCAGTAGGAAAAGCTCCAAAGGGAAAATCATTTTAATTATGTCAGTAGTTGTCTGGATTGTGAGAGGAATAAATAATCCTTCTAAGCTTTGTGTTTTAAAGGATTTTGTGAAGCAGGAGAAACCTTGGGTTTTTTGTTTGTTGGGGACCAAAATTAAAAAGGAAAATCTTAATAAGTTAAGTTGTTTGGGCAGCAATTGGCAACTCACTTCTAATCATCAATGCCATGCTTATGGGAGGATTGTTGTGGTCTATGATGACCTTTATGTGAAGCTAGATGTGTTGGAGTCCAATTCTCAGTATTTGCATACGAAGACTTGGTTCAAATCGAAAAACGAAGGGATTTTAGCTACTTTCATATATGGTTTCAATGCTACTTTTTAGAGAACAGAGCTCTGGAGCTTCCATCGAAGAATCAAGCCCTCAATAAGCTCCCTGTGGATGATTGGGGGAGATCTTAATACCATTTTGTACAGATCTGAAGCTAAGGGGAACTGTAACCTATGAAATTACATTACCGATAATTATGATTGCATATAGGATGTTGAGCTGGTGGACCTACGGGCTACAGGCCATGAATATACATGGTCCAACAAGCAAAGTGCTAATTGACATATTAGGAAAAAACTGGACAGACTAATGGTCAATGGGGAATGGCTCTTCTCTTTCCCTCTCATCCATGCTAAATTCCTAGACCCTGATTTTTCGGACCACACTCCTATTAAGCTTATGGATCTTTTCTCCTCCAAAAAACCACAACATCCCTTTAGATTCAATAATTTCTTGGTTGATATGGAGGGCTTTCAAGATGCCATTCAGAAAGGGATGGACTTTAGTTGCTATGGGACTATGCAATACATATGTATCCAGAAGCTTAAAGCTATAAAACATGAATTGAAGCTCCTTAATAAGAAGAGAGGGCAGAATCTGACTAAGGAGATTCACCTCTCTCGGGCCAAACTTCACTCCTTACAGCAAGCTATAGCTGAAAATCCTTTAGAAGCAAATCTAGCTACAGCTGAAAAGGAGGCTCTTAAGAAATATTTGGAGGTGGTGGCAAACCAACACTCATTGCTGAAACAAAGATCTAGGATCTTCTGGATTAAGGAGGGGGACAGATGCTCCAAATTTTTCTTCAACACCCTGTTAGCCCGCAGGCATACTAATAGAATTAACTCCATCAAATATGAAGATGGCAGGGAAGTGTTTGGTCAAGAAGAGGTAGCAAGGGAGGCCCTATCTTTTTATAGTAAGCTTCTGGGGTCAGACTCTTCCCATTCTGGGCAGGACTTCAACCTTAGTCACTTTGTAACTTCCAAAATTCCTGACCATGAAACCTACAGATTAACTAGCCCTGTTACGGATCAAGAAATTGACCAGGTGGTATTTAATATGAATGGATCTAAAGCACCTGGACCGGATGGTTTGAATGGCTTCTTCTATCAGAAAACTTGGTCTTACTTGGGTGGACTTATCAAAGAGGCAGTGAAAGAATTCTTTTTCAAAGGACTTCTTCTTAAGGAAATCAACAAAACATTCATTTGCCTAATACCTAAAAACCACAGCCCGGAAACTTGGACTGATTACAAACTTATCTCATGCACCAACTTCTTATACAAGATCATAGCCAAGATTTTGGCTAACAGAATGAAGGGGGTCTTAAATTTTCTCATTAGTGAGAATTAAGGGGCATTCTTGGCTGGTAGGGATGGTGGAGATAATATCCTATTGGCTCAAGAACTCCTAAAAGGTTATACTTGCAAGAGGTCCTCCCAGAATCGCACCATTAAGGTTGATTTACAGAAAGCCTTTGATAGTGTTAACTGGGGATTCTTACTGAAGGTGCTAAAGGAAATGAATCTTCCCCCAATGTTCATTAATTGGATTAGCCAATGTATTTCTACTGCTTCCTATGGGATCCTAGTAAATGGAAGCCCTACAGGCTTGTTTAAGGGGAGGAAAGGTCTTAGGCAGGGGGATCCTCTCTCCTCCTATCTATTCCTCATATGTATGGAAGTCCTAACTCAATTGATTAAGCACAACATCTCTCAGGAGCCAAGGTTCAGATTCCATTCGAAATGCAAAAAGCTTTCATTAACCAATTTATGTTTTGCAGATGATCTGATCCTTCTTTGCCATGTTAGTTTCCAGTCGGTTTCTCTCCTGATGGATACTCTTACTCAATTTCAAGTGATGTCTGGATTATGTACTAATCTTTACAAAAGTTTCATTGTTCTCTGTAGGAGTGCCTCTCATCTCTCAAATGTCTTAGCTCAAGCAATTGGAATGGAAATTAAACCTCCTCCACTCAACTACTTGGGGATCCCTATCTCCTCTAAGCGTCTCAGGTTTTGTGAATGTCTTCCTCTGATAGAAAAAATTCAGAAAAAACTAGGATTGTGGACCAACAAAGCTCTATCCTATGGGGGTAAACTCCAGCTCCTCAAGTCTGTTATTCTGTCCATGAGCACCTATCGGAGCTCTTATATATTCCTCTCCAAAGGCCTCTCTAAAACAATAGAAAAGCTGATGAAATGTGGGGGGAAAAGAATGGGGACAAAGGGTTGTCCAAGGTAGCTTGGCATACTATATGTCAACCCAAAGAAGAAGGGGGATTGGGAATTGAATCTCTGGCTATAAGGAACCGAACCCTCATGTCTAAAAGAATCTGGAGGATACTAAATGATTAGGAAACATTGTGGGTCAAATGGATGCATACCTATATGTTGAGAGGTAGGAGTTTCTGGTCTCTAAAACTTAAGCCCAGCTATACTTGGTTCTTCAACCAACTACTAGGGATGAGGGGAGAACTTTTTCAGCATATAACTTGTCAAATAGGGGAGGGTGATAAGCTCTCCTTCTGGTTTGATAATTGGACAGAAAATGGCCCCTTAATTTCTAATAGCATGGCTACTGCCCTCTTACACTGCATCCCCAAGGATGCCAAGCTACAAACTACTATCTCTAATGGAGGGTAGACACTATCGGTGGATGAGTTAACCAGTTTTAACATCCCTCCTCTCATCAGACATGGGGCTAGGGATACATATTTCTGGAGGAGTCTCCGAATCTCAGAGATTACCCCTAAGACAGTTAGGAAATTCAAAGCAAGACCAGAAAACAAGGTTGAATGGGCCACTCTGGTTTGGAATACTGCACTCAGACCTAATGTGAGCTTCCTGCTCTGGTTGGCAATGAGAAATAGGCTGAGTACTATGGATAGACTCACTTTCCTGACCTCTCCTAAGCATTGTGTCTTCTGTCACCTAGAAGATGAAAGCAAAGACCACCTCTACTTTGAGTGTGCATTTTCCAGAACCCTTTGGTTCACAGTCTCTACCCTCAGTGCCCCAAACCTCAATGCCTGGAGACTCCAAGACATTATGCAAGAGATTCCTAATCTGACCCTATCGAAACATGACAAAGTCATAGTACTTCTCTCGATGGCTACATGTGTCCAGAATATTTGGCAAGAAAGAAACAACAGAAGATTTTTGAATCAGACAACTTCAATGAACTTCCTTACAGAGATCATTACTACAAAGATTAGAGAACAACTGATTGTCAATCAGTTTCATCTAAACTGCAATGGGAGATGAGTGAGCCCAAGTTTACATTATTAATTGGCTGCATTTTCATAATTTTTTAAGTACTTTATGACTCCTAATTGATGATTTTTACGCTTAAATTGATTCCCTATAGTGAGCTCATATGAATTGCAATTTGTTAGTAAAATTGTTGCAAATTGATATTAATCGCATTATAATTCTTCCAAGGAAAATTGATGCTGCAAATTGTGATTTAATTGTAGGAACACAATGAGTCAACCATGCCAAAAAGTCAACAGGTCGTGAGCCTTCTAGCACGTCGCGACGTATGCTAATTTCCAAGTCGCGGCGCGTCAACGGACAACCGCACATCATGACGTCAACAAATCAACACGTCGCGGCGAGCAAGCAAGAGCCTCACGTCGCGGCGTCAATTAATTCGCACATCATGACGTGCAAACAGAAACCCAGACTCCAAATGGAATTTTCTCTCACTGTAGTGACCCGGCCCGTATCTATCTTGTACAAATTTGCCGAATTAGGTCATTAAGGAGGAGTCGGCTACACATATCAACACGGCTGGCTACATATGTTCTCCCCGAATACACACACAAACATATTACACCATTCGGAAACCTAGAGACGGTCCAGACATTCCATCATCGCCACTCCCTGCAGCAGCCATCCTCCACCGTCGACATTTCATCATCATCTACACCACACCATCTACACCGCAAGATCTTTTTCACCATGGATGCCGTCGGAGTTACAACCGTGTTGAGGATGAAGACCGTCATGCTTGGCTAGGCTTTCGGACCTCTTAAAGATGTAGCATCGGCTTGAGTTTGTGGGCTTCAAAGGGGAGTATCATTTATCGTCTAAAATTTAGTTATAGTGTTGTATAACTCTGAGTTAGAGTTTTCGGTATTATGACTAGATTAGGCTGATTATGGTTTAATTGGGTGTTGAACAATGATTTGTGTTATGGATTTGTTTATGTAGAACTTTGTGCTTTAATATATGAGGTTTCATATATGTCTTTGGTGATTGCATTAATCATGATTATCTGCCTAGTTGTGTTTGATATAAATGATTATGTTTGATCCGATTGACCAATTGCACGAACATGTCCATTTCACACACTAAGGTTTTTAACAAGAGTTTAATTAAGGTTTTTAACAAGGGAATTAAATCCTTAGACTTAAAGGGTCCTTTAAGGTTGATTTTTTGAAAACTTAGTGGATTCTATCCCCGCAAATTAATTTTGAACTGTGATAGCCTAAGCTCATTTTTAAGAGGACTTTATCCAATTTGATTATAGTTAAAACTTTTGTTCGCTTTAAAAATTCCCAAAATCCAAAAAAATATACTCTTTATAGAATTTTCTTTAATTTTAGTTTTATTTCCTTAATTTTGACCAACTTGCAAACCCCCCTTTCTTTTATCAAATTTAATTACATTTTTGACTTATAGGCCAGCTTTAAACCTTTTTCGTCGATTCCAAGAAGTGAGACGACCCGAGGTTACAGCTTATACTGCAATCTTGAAATTTATTATTTTTAACCGGTTTCCAAAGATCGATTTTAGGATCGAACGACGAGCCGCGATCAACGTCTCAGATATACATTCTTAGGTGAAGGTCAAACTTTACCTATAATCATTTCTAACCAACTGGATGAGAAACAAGAGAGTAGGGTGGTAGCTATTGTTAGGAAGCAAATGAAAGCCATAAGGTGGAAAATATTCGATATTTGAGGTACATGCCCAAATGTTAGTATGCAATGAATAAATCTGAATAAGGATGTAGGGCGGTGCAGGAATGTCAACGTAGGTTGAACCCCAATATGAAAGAAGTGGTCAAGAAAGAAGTAGTAAAACTCTTAGATGCAGGGATAATCTATCCCATATCTAATAATGAATGGGTTAGCCCGATACAATGTGTACCAAAGAAAGGTGGAATGACTATAATAGAGAGTGCAAATTGAGAATTAATTTCAACAAGAATAGTCACGAGGTGGAGAGTGTGCGTAGACTATTGCAAGCTCAATAAGGTGAATAAAAAGGGCCATTTCCCTTTCCCATTCATATATCAAATGATAGAAAGAGTGGTTGGTTACTTATTCTACAGCTTCTTGGATGGTTATTTGGGATACAATCAGATATTCATATACCCCAAGGATCAAGAAAAAACCACTTTCACAAGTCCTTATGATACCTTTTCATATAGACGGATGCCTTTCGAATTATGCAATGCCCCAACTATATATATTTTAAATAGGTATGACGTCTGTCTTCGCAAATATGATTGAGGACATAATGGAAGTTTTTATGGATGATTTTTCAGTTTTTACAGACTCTTTCGAGATGTGTCTAACCAATTCAGACAGGGTGCTCCAAATATGTGAAGAATCACATTTAGTGCTGAATTGGGAAAAGTGTCACTTTACGATGCAAGAGGGGGTAGTGCTCGCGCATAAGATTTTGCACCAAAGATTTGAAGTGGACAAAGCAAAAACATAAGTTATAGAGAAACTCCCACCTCTAATCAACATCAAGGGTGTGCGGGGATTCTTAGACCATGCTGGGTTCTAACATCTTTTTATTAGAGATTTCTCGCAAATTTCAAGACCCTGACTAATTTGTTAGTCAAGGATGTGCATTTCCCTTAATAATGAAAATTGTTTATCCACATTTAATCAATTAAAGGAGGCAATGACTTTAACCCCAATCTTAACGCCACCTTATTGGACACTCTAGTTTAAGGTCATGCGCAATGTGAGCGACCAGGTTATAGGTTGTGTATTGGGTCAAAGGAGAGACAAAAGGTTGCGTACTGGGTCAAAGGAGAGACAAAAGGTTGCATGTAATATACTATATAAGCAAGACACTTATAGGACCTCAACTTAATTACACCACCATAGAAAAGGAATTACGTGCTGTAGTGTATGCATGTGACAAGTTTTGGTTGTACCTTTTGGGGTCTAAAGTGATCGTATTCATCGACCACACTGCTTTAAAATATCTTTTTTGAAGAAGGACGCGAAACCGAGACTTATTCGATGGGTGCTGCTATTACAAGAGTTTGGTATAGAAATACGAGGTAAGAAAGGAGTTGAGAATGTGGTTGGAAACCATTTATCACATCTGGAAGGAGGAAATTTGAACAAAGTGATGATATTAATGAGAACTTCCCTAATGAAACCCTAATGTTACTTAACAACCTGGTGACACCATGGTTTGCCGATATCGTAAAATTATGTTGTCGGTGGTAAACTTCCCTGTGATCTATCATAGCAACAACAGAAACGGTTCTTGCATGAATGCACCAGATATCTATAGGATGAACCAATCTTGTATCAAACATTTGTTAATGGTTTAGTAAGACGATGTATTCCAGATGAAGAAATGTTGGATATATTAACACAGTGTCACGAAACATAATATGCTGGCCACTATGGAGCAAACAAAACGACAGCTCGAGTACTCGAGTGTGGATTTTACTGGCCACATTTGTTTAAAGACACTCAAGCTATCGTTGCACAGTTTGATCTCTATTAACAAGTAGGCAACATCTCTAAAATAGATTAGATGCCTTTATCTAACATTTTAGAAGTTAAAGTCTTTGACGTATGGGGCATCGACTTTATGGGGCCTTTTTCATCTTCTATAGGGAATAAGTACATTCTAGTGGGGGTGGATTATGTATCTTGTTGGGCCAAAGCCATGGCATCTCTAGCTAATGATGGGAAAGTTGTCCAGAAGTTTATCAAAAGATTATTTAATCGGTTAAGGGTGCCAAGAACTATAATAAGTGATAAAGGAGCACATTTTCGCAATATATCTTTTGATGCCCTCCTAAAAAGCTACAGAGTCAACCATCGAGTTGCTACTCCTTATCACCTACAAATGAGTGGATAAGTGGAAGTCGTTAACTGAGAGCGGAAATGAATTTTAGGAAAGATGGTGAATAACTCTAGGAAGGATTGGGAATTAAGGTTAGATGATGCTTTATGAGCTTATAATACAATGTTCAAATCACCTATCGGAATGACTTCCTTTGATCTTGTATATGGTAAGGCTTGTCATTTGCCTCTAGAGCTAGAGCATTGAGTATATTGGGAGATAAGAGCTTTAAACTTTGATTGGAAGCAAGTAGGTGAAAAATGACTATTGCAACAAAATGAACTTGAAGATTTTCATTCCAATGCATACGAAAATGCTAAACTTTAGAAGAAGAAGGTGAAGAGATGGCACGAATCTCATAGTAAGCAGAAGGAATTCAAGGTAGGAGATGCAATTTTGCTAAACAGTTTAAGGTTGAGACTGTTTTTAGGAAAGCTAAAATTGCAATGGAGTGGACCTTTTATGATCACCTAAGTTTTTAATTATGGAGCCCTAAAATTGAAAAATGTAAACAAAGAAACCTTTAAAGTGAATGGGCATCACTACAAATTGTATCTCGGTGGAGTGATTCTGAAGGAAAAAGAAGTCATCTCTTTGCTTTCAAAAAATTTAACATGCTTCCAAGAACACGAGGTTAAGCTAATGACCATAACTTAACACGTTTTGTAGTTAGATTTAAATTGTTGTGCAGCTAGATTTGTTTTAAATTTCTTAAATAAGTCTTAATGATTTGGAGTAGGTTAGCTTATTAATTCTCTTAACTAGGTTGGCTTACTAATTCTCTTACTCTTTGTTAATCAATTATAAGATAAGAAAGTAATATCGGTGTCAAGTTGAGATTCCACCTCCAACACCATCACTACCTTAATCACCTTGACAAGTTCTATACTCTAACCCTTGTGTTTTATTTTATTGTTATTTTCAATTGTTCTCATGTTTCTCTTGTTTCGTTAATTCTTATTCTCACTTTATGTATTACTTGTTCTTCTGTCATCGAGGACAATGTGATGTCCAAGTGTAGGGAGAGTTGTATGCAATATATGTTTTTTATTTGAATGTGAATTTTGCATACTGTGTATTAGTTTGTTTAGGATTGCATGATGTGATTTATGTGAATGTGTCAATGACTAGGACTTAACGGAATTGATTTAACTTTGAACATAGTCTTTTAATTTATGAAGATTTATTAGCTTGTGAAATTAGTGCTCTAGCCTATTTTGATTAATGTGCATGTTAATTAGGATATGATATTGGTTCGTTCACCCTAGAAATTTACCACATTCATTTATAATTTTAGGTCAATCGAATTATGTTAATGTATAATTATGTATAGGCATAAATCATAGTCCAAGAAAATATTTACTAGGTCAACTCGGAAATTTTAGGATAAGAAATAGTATAAAGCATAACCTTAGTTAATCAAATTGGTACCGTTCTTTCATAATGAACTATATTTTTTTAATTACAATATGCAAAATTTTTAGATAGTTAACAATAGTTATGCATTTTGTATTACCTAAACCTATTTTAGAAAGGAACAATTATGACTAGTTAATTGATAGGCAAAGTATGAAAAATATCAATGTTTCAAATCATAAAGGAATTTTTTTCCTTATGAATTTAAAACTCATTACTTATAAACAAGTAATTGTTATGAGTGATTTTGGTTAACATATTATATGTTTCCTTTTTCTTCTAACTGTAATAACTTACTCTTTAACTATTATCATCATGTTTAATTTAGGTAGCATTTTAAAGACGACTACAATTATACTAGAACCTTGGATATGCATGCTCTTATTGATTTATTTAAACCATGGAAATTTTTATATGAACTTGTTTCCATTTATTGAGACATATTATCATTCAAATTTGATCTATAAAATTTTAGTGCATAAGCGCTTTGGAGCTTTTAGACTAAAAACATTTCTATATATTAGTTGTGGTTATATTTTTCAATGTTAGTTAACTACAGGGTAAAATGGGCAGCCCTATTTTTTATTTTTCCATTACTTGTTTTTTCTATATTCATTCATGTTCTTTTAGACCTCAAAGCTAACAACATTTTTTTTCTATTCAAGTGCTTATATATGATGTCATAAATTCTTTCTATATTATATCAATTATGTCAATAGGTTACACTACTGATATGTGCTGAATTGATTATAAATCTATTCCATAACACTTAGTGATTATTGCTAAGAAAATGCTTAAGATACTCACTTTGATTCATATGTGGTTTTAGGTATAATTTAGAAGCAAAAAAGCTAAAGTGAGTTGAAAGCACTATATTTGGGCCATTTTCTGAAGATTCATATCCTCTTATCTTTATGAAACAAGAATGAGGAAGATTAGAGAAAATAAAGACAAGAAGAAGACGAGAAAATGAAAACACAAAGAAGAAGATTACATTATAACTCACGGCCATGCTGTAAAAAATGCATAGCTGTAAGCATCACTCACGGATGTGTATAAAATTGTCACAACCGTGAGCCTTACTCATGGTTGCGATAGCCACCTATATGGGCGTGAGGCAGCCCTCACGCCAATGCCATAATGTGTTATAGATGTGACACACTCTCACACTCGTGGCGCACATCTTATAGGCGTGAGATATTGTCTAGGTTTCCCTTTTGTTTTAACCTAGTTTCTAATATAAACCAAGGGACATGTGACGAAAAAAGCATGAAATGTTTTGATGTTTTTGGTTGGGAAATGCCATAATGTGTTATAGGTGTGACACACTCTCACACTCGTGACACACATCTCATGGGCGTGAGATATTGTCTAGGTGTCCCTTTTGTTTTAACCTAGTTTCTAATATAAACCAAGGGATATGTGACGACAAAAGCATGAAATGTTTTGATGTTTTTGGCTGGGAAAACTAAGAGTGAATCTTGGGGAAGACAAGGAGAAGAAGGCGATGAAGCTCTCAACCGTGGGAGACCCATGGAATGCTAACTTCCCAATGCCGGTTGGAGGTAACATCGACATTGAAGACCCAGTTAAGCATTCCTTCCTTGTATTTGTTATTTCTTTGTCTCTTTAGGAATTGATTGTGTTATCCTATGTCTATTGTTTTGATATTGTGTAAAGATGATTTGAATGTGTTCATTGGATCATTTATTATAAACCCATTGCTAGAATTTCAATATAATCTGTAATTGTTATATTGAAATTCATTTGTAGCAACTAATGGTTCGTAATCATTAAGGATAACATAACCTAGGTTAAATGACCCCATCATACGTGGTTTTTGCCCTAATTAATTGGTTTTTCTAATTCTTAATGTGACTGCCTAATTGAATCTAGAGATCATATCCTAGGTTATTCGGTAGCTAGGTATAATTAACGATCGTATCTTGATTAAAAACAACCTAAGGGAAATAATAGGGTTAGTAGAGCTTATCATTAACCCATGATTAATAGTTGCTAAGAGAGGTAAAAGAACAAAAAATCAATGAACTATATTTAATTAGGATGAAAGTCGAGATAGAACCAAAGAATCAGATTCCCAACGAATTCACCACTTTCATTATTTTTAATGTTTCTTTACGTTGTTTTCATTAGTTTAGTTTTATTTTTTATTTCAAAAACAAACAAAAACCCCCTTACCTAAACACTAATTAATTTTATTTCAAGAACTTTACACACACTCTTTATGGGATCGACCTAGAATCACCACTGTTATAATAGTAAGTCTAGTTTATTTTGGCGTAGCGTTACGATGTGCTTACATCAATTTTAGCACAGTTGCTGGACAGTGTGGCACTTTAGTTTTTGTTATTGATTTTAATTGGTGTTTTGTACATATTTGTTTACAATTTGTTTCTTTCATTTATTTCATGATCTTTTACTTTTTTTAGTGTTTGTGACTAAAAAATTTTAACATACATAGACGAAAGTAATTTTTTCTATAACTCATATTCTCAATCCTATAACAATGTTTTGACTGATCAAACTAACTTTAGTTATAGATGGGATAATCAACAGAATTACTTCCTTGATAATATGCAGGACACACAACAATTTACATATAGATCAGAAGTTTCTTATCAAGATTCAGGTACATCTCTAGAAGATATGCTTAATAATATGACTCTTATCAATCTTCAATTTCAACAGAACATACAACAGTTTCAACAAAATGTACAACAATCCCAGCAGAATGAAAGACAATTTTAGTCTAGCTTCTAAGAATGCGAGATCCAGTAAGTTAGATTGAAGGAACTAGCTATTTAAAAATAGGAATTAGTGTTTGTAATAACTTCATCATGACTAAATCAGATGATGGAGTTGATAAGGAAAAATCCAAATATTTCCATAAGATTTTGGCTAGAGCAAATGGACTTTTGTAATAAGAAAAATATGGTATTGAAAGGTCAAAATTGTTTGAACCTTAGCCTATTGAAAGAAAAGAGTGAATTGTGTAAGGGTAAGTCGACTTAT
The DNA here is from genome assembly GCA_026770325.2 of Erythroxylum fimbriatum. Taxonomy (NCBI): domain Eukaryota; kingdom Viridiplantae; phylum Streptophyta; class Magnoliopsida; order Malpighiales; family Erythroxylaceae; genus Erythroxylum; species Erythroxylum fimbriatum. The sequence goes on from JANZLH020000102.1 coordinate 467,098, forward strand.
GCAAGGACGGTACTGTTAAATTGTGCCCTAAAGGCAATCCCCTTTAGCGCGTTTTATTCAAA
>JANZLH020000102.1:469607-488862 GCA_026770325.2 Erythroxylum fimbriatum
ATAAACCCCAACTCGGCTGTTCACAACAATGTAGTTAAAAATGTGACAATGTAAACTAGCAATCCAAACAACACAATAAATGTCTAAACATCTAATTGAGCGTTAATCAATAGCATCACTACAATCTATAAACCCTCGACCGAGGCATATTCATAAATCATAGCAAACTAGAAATTAAGCTACTCCCTTGAAGCCCAGTAAACTCCAGCCGCGACTGCATCTCCAAGAGAAGAAGAAACCCTAGCCACACATCGACGCCGGACGAACCACAACTCGCGGCGAATCAAGCTGACTACGGTGGACTACGCCTGCGAAAACAGAAAATAAAACTAATAAAAGAAAAATCCCAGGGAACCCCGAAGGGAACCCTGGGCGGCGGCTACCGATTACCCTCTCCTCTCTCTACTCTCGCCGATCGTGTTTCTGTGTGTATTCTCCGCTCTCTCGTCGTCTCTCGCTCTCTGTGAAGTTCGCCCCCTTCCGATAACCTAATTCGGCAATATATATAAGATGGACGCGGGCCGGGTCAGTACAGTGAGACAATTTGGGTCGGATACCCGTCCGTTAGCCGCGGCTAATGGCTTCGTTCGCTGCGGCGAATGTCGGATGGTCACTCGCCGCAGCGAATATATTAATTCCATATATTCGCCGCGGCGAATGGTCGCGTTGGATTGCCCCAGCGAGCCGCGGCGAGGAATTTATTGACTTTTGATCCTTTTGACTCCTTTTTGTCCTGCAATATAAAATAACAATTTGCAGTATCAATTGTCCTTAGAAAAATTATAATGCAATTAACGTCAATTTGCACAATTTTACTAACAAATTGCATAAAACGTAAATTCACCGCAAGGGACTAATTTAAGCACAAAATCACGAATTAAGAGTCAAAAAGTACATTAAAAGTTATGAAACTGTAGCCAATTAATGTGATAAACTTGGGTTCAATCACCTTCCTTTGATGATATATTCAAATCCTTTAAGAATTTCTCAAATCTAATGATAGATTTGAGTTCCTTGACCCCAAATTAGCTTAGAACACCTTGATTTATGTTGTAGAATCAAAACAAAGGGTAGGGTTTAGTGATACCCTTTGTAACAGCCTAGACCACCCGCCAACAGATATTGTCCGCTTTGGGTTGCTTCTTGGACCAAACCCCTCACGATTTTGCTCTTCCCACCATTGGGAAAACACATCTTAGGGGGAGAGGTATCCATACCCTTATAAGGCGTACTTCATTCCCCTCTCCAACCAATGTGATATCTCACACTCTCAGTCCCCCTTAAGGTCCAGCCCTCTTCAGGGCCCAGCCTAGCTAGCACAACGGTTCAGGTACCGCCTCTGATACCATTTATAACAGTCAGACCACTTGCCCACAGATATTGTCCTCTTTAGGTTGCCTCTCGAGTCAAACCCCTCAAGGTTTTTCTCTTCCTACCCTTGGTAAGACACGTTTGAGGGGGAGAGCTATCCATACCCTTATAAGGCGTATTTCGTTTCCCTTTTGTAACAGCCTAGACCACCTGCCCACAGATATTGTCCGCTTTAGGTTGCCCCTCGGGCCAAATCCCTCACGGTTTTGCTCTTCCTACCCTTGGAAAAACGCGTCTTAGGGGGAGAGGTATCCATACCCTTATAAGGTGTACTTCGTTCCCCTCTCCAACCGATTTGAGATCTCACACTCTCCGTCCCCCTTAGGGCCCAACCAAGCTGGCATAAGGGTTCGGGTACCAACTTTTATACCATTTGTTACAGCCCAAACCACCTGCACATAGATATTATCCGCTTTGGGTTACCCTTCGGGCCAAACCCCTCACGATTTTGCTCTTCCCACCCTTAGGAAGACGAGGGCCTTGGAGGCCAAAGTTGAAAATATCTGTGGGGGGATGGTCTGGGTTGTTACAAGTGATATCAGAGCTAGTTCCCGATTCAATGTGCCAATGTAAGACGCTGGGCCCTAAGAGGGGGTAGAATTTGAGATCCCACATCAGTTAGAGAGGGAAACAAAATACATCTTATAAGGGTATGGATATCTCTCCCCCTCAGACGCGTCTTCCTAAAGGTGGGAAGAGCAAATCCATGAGGGGTAACCTATAGCGGACAATATCTGCAGACGGGTAATCTGGGTTGTTACACTTACAGATAAAGAAACCTTTTGGACCAAATGGGTCCATAGATTTCATCTCCAAAACCTCAATTTTTGACGAATTGCTAGCTCCAATCAATGCTATTGGAAATTCAACCAAATATTTAAGTTAAGGTACTTTTCATACCCCTATATCAAGCATAGGGTGAGAGAAGGAGAAAACTTGTGGGTATGGTTTGATAATTGGCTTGAAGTAAGTCCTCTTACAAACAATCTAGACATTGCACAGTTCAAAAATAGGTTGTCGCTAGATTCTAAAGTTTCTGATCTAATACAAGATGGTGTATAGCATGAAAATTTTAAAGGTTTCTCTACATTAGTTGAGCACTTTCCGTAACGAGCGAATAGAAGTAATGGAGATGAAATCTGCTGGACTCCTAATCCACAAGGAAAATTTGCAAATGCAACTTGCCATAAAATTTTCATAAATGAATCAGTGGAAGTGTCATGATATTACCTTCTTTAGAACAACTCTCTTAACCTAAAAGCCTAAATAATCACTTAGTTAGTGATCAAGAATAGGCTGGGGACTAAATACTAATGGTTTGCCCCTAGATATACCTTTTTTCTTCTTTGCTATAATATAGATGAGGACAGAAATAATTTATTCTTAGCTCATGACTACACCAAAACAATATGGAGTAAGATTCAATATATGGTGGATGCAATCAACGATACCTACGATTGGAAGCACACCTTTCATTGGTTCATAAACCATTCTAGACCTAGTAAAAAGAATTAAATCCTTCTTAAAGTACATTCACCACCACCATCTACATGATATGGAAAGAAAGAAATAGTAGACTCTACAAGCAAACAGAGGAAGATAAGCACAGTTAGCAGACAAAATTCTAAATTGGATTAGAGCTGTAATTATTACCAAAAAGGATGATCATTGATCTGTTGTTTGATGTGTGTAATTTTTAACAAATAACCCTTAATAATCCGCAAGTGCACGATTTGTTAGCGTAGTACCTAAGGTGTCGATCCCACGAGGAGGGATAATCTAATCCTAAAATATAAGGCTAGAAAATAATGCAAAATTCACATTGTACAAAACTAAAAACGAGAAATTAATTCAATCAATCAAATCAAATTAAGAATCAATCACAGAAATACTAATTACTAAGCAATTGCAACACACCCAAGAATCAAACTAAGGAAATTGACAATTAAGAGAAAGGGAATTTTACCTGTACTTAATGCTAACCTAACTGATTATGAATTATTGGATTATTGGTTCTAGCCGATCCTAGGGTTGATTACTCTCTCTTAAGTTATAACCATTATCCCTAAATCATAACTAATCATATTATGGAGATCGCAATATCTCAATTTACAACCTATCCACAACCCTAATTAGCTCTGAAGTTCTCTAATAAACTATCGGAAACCTATGCAAGGCCTCTCTTCACACAATTTACCGATTTTATTTAATTCTAATTCTATTAAATCACCAAGCTCTCATTAATTTAATCGTTTTTCATCCAATTTACCCTCTCAGTTTATTATTTAATTATGCAATCGCATAATTAAATCACAATAAATCCAAATAACATATAAACAATCATATTTCATTAATTCAAAGATAAAACTCCGAAGGTGAGTTTATAACATCTTCAACATTCAAAAATCCTATCATCAAACTGTTATTCCAATTCTATACAATAATAAAACTGAAAAATAAATAGGAAATACGATCTGAATGGATTATGGGAGGCAGCGATGTCGGGAAACTCCTGATCTGGGAAGTACATCGAGTCAACTTCTTCTCCTCTTCTCTCTTCCTTCTTCTCTTTCTTGATCTCTCGATGAATTCTCTCTATGGTTTTTCAAAGTGGTTGATGTAAAAGCTCTTTCTACCTCTTTGTCTTGTTCTTTAAATATCCTTTGTATTCTGAGCAACCCTAGGAATTTTTTGGGTTCAAAAGGTTCGACAAATCCCTCAAAACTTGAAGTTTTTTAGTGTTTGCACGTCTACCCGGCGTAGGCCACGATTGTGGACCACATCCGAGCCTTCTCTCATAATCATGGCATGCAGGCCATGATCTTGGGCCATGTCATGGGCTTCTGTCACAATCATGGGCCATTGTTTCATCCTAAATGTCTCTGAAACTTCTCCGTTCTCGATGTTGACCTTGAAACACTAAGAAAAACATCAAGGTACCTCAAAAACTTAATATTTAAGCTCAAAGACTTGTACTAACCCATAAAATACTTAAAACGTAAATAATTAAAAAACTAACACAATTCTAACCTAAACACATACTAAGTGATTGAATTAACAATTAAATACATATCAAACTAAACACTAAAATACGATGCAATTTACACTTATCAATCATCTACTATCCCACCAGACAAAAACCAAATGAAACATATGAATTGTTTTTACTAATGCAAGCCAACATTTTTCTTTTTTTTGCTAGCTTGATCAAGTTGTTCGAGCGTTAAAATTTATAAACCCTCAAATACCGTAAGTGCATGGGTTACGACTGTAATATAAGAGGTGTCGATCCCACAAGGAGGAGGACTAATCTAATCCTAAAATCTAAGGCCAACAATAGATAAAACTCAAAATAAACAATATAACAGAAAGAAATTGTGAGAATGGAATTCAAACACTTAAATCAGAAATGAAACACGAAGGAATTAACAATTGAGCAATAAGCACACATAATGGAAATCAACCAAAAAGTTTACCAAGTTATGAGAAAGGGGATTTTACTTATCATTAATGCTCACTTAGCCGATTATATGTTAATGGAGTGTCAGTTCTAGGCTGTCCTAGGGTTGATTACTCTCTTTTGAGTTATAACCATTAAATGCTAAATTATAAACTTGAATCAGATTATGGAATTTACAATCTGCCAATTCACAAATTATCCAAAACCTAATTAGATCTTAAGCACTCTAACAAACTATTGGAACATCACATGGGATCTCTCTCCGCACACTTACAAATTTGATTTATCACAGTTTCTATTAAATCGCCAAACTCTCATTAATCTGATTTAATCGTATTTCATTCAACTCACCATCTCAGTTTATTACCGAATTATGCAAGAACGTAATCAAATCACGACATTCATCCAATAAACACAATGAACTAGATTATCATTAAATCAAAATAAAATCACAAAGGAGACTTAGAACATCATCATCATTCTATTATCTATCATCATACAATACATCCCAACTTTATATATGAATAAAATTGAAACGAAAAGGAAATAGACACTTAGAATGGATGATTAGGGAAGGCAGCAGCATTGAAAAACCTCCTGATATGGGAAACACATCGAGACCGCTTCTTCTTCCTCCTTCTTCCTCTTCCTCTTTCTCTCTTTAGGGTTTTCAAAAATGGATACGGGGAAGCTCTCTTTTCTTTGCCTCTTTTTGTTTGTTTTATACTTTTTTATATTTTGGGTAACCCTAAGGTTTTTAGGGTCTGAAAGGTCCAAAAAATACCTCAAAACATGAATTTCATGAGCGTCTGCGCGTCTACCCAATGCAGGGCCATGATCGTGGCTCACATCTAAGCCTTTTGTCACAATCGTGGCATGCGGGCCATGATCGTGGGCCATTCTCTGAGCTTCTGTCACGAGCGTGGGCCGTTGTTTTGACCTGAATGTCTCTGAAACTCCTCCATTCTTTGATGTTGACCCTGAAACACTAGCAAACACTTCAAGGTACCTTAAAAACATAATATTTAAGCTCAAAAGCTTTTACTAATCCTTAAAACACTTAAAACATAAATAATTAACATACTAATATAATTCTAACCTAAACACATACTAAATGATTGAATTAACGACTAAACACATATCAAACTATGCCCTAAAATATGATGCAATTTACACTTATCATAGCTCTCTATGGAATTTTTGTAATGGAGCTTCAAATCGTGTGAGGAAGCTCTAGCCATCTGAATCTAGGAAAACATTGTAATAGCTTTTGCGATAGTTAATGTATAATTCATTCATTTTTTTAAAAGAAGATTCTCATCCAATTGTAACCCTGATCATTATTCTAAGAAGAATAAATTTTCATAATTCAAGCAATTAGACTAAAAATTACTAGGATAGCCATAATAAGTCTCAATTTTTTTAAATTAATTTATTCAAATTTAGCATGCAAATCAAACTTACTATTAATGGTTTTGATATGAAGTGATTTCTTACCAATTAAATGATAACAATAAGTTTAATATAAAAGACTAAACCCTAGATTAAATAATTAAGATAACTATAACTATTCAATTTAGTTTTCTTGTTTCTCATAAGTTAGAAATTAAAATATATAAATAACCTACTTGCTACTTGTACTAATAATTCATGATAATTATGGATCACTAAATAGCAATAGAATAATCAATACAAAATTTATTTGTCAAATCAATCAATTTTAATTACTCATGAAATATAGGAAGAAGAATTAAGAAATACTTGAATTAAAATAAAATCTAGGTTTAGAAGAAAACCTCCCGAAGTTCCAGGGAGGTTCTAATTCCTCTGGAATAAAAAAAGCTCAGATTTAGCCACTCATACCTATCTTTTCCATGCTAAAAATTTGAAAAAAGAAGAAAAAAGAATAGAGAATTACCTGTTCTTCTCTCTCTCCTAAAATATTTGCCTATGAATATTCCAAATATGATGATTGAAACAAATTAGAATCCCTATATAATAAATTTGAAAATAAAATTTCATAATTAGACTACACTTCCTAGATTGAATTTGACTCCAGGCATGATTTAGTCTTATCAATTTTAGCAATATGTCATCTTTTACTCCATCTTCCTAAAATTTATGGCTTTGACAAATGATGCTCCAATTAGATATTTCAAATAAAATTTTATATAATCTCCACTTTTCACCTTCTAAAATAAAATAAATATTAATTTTACCAATTAAAAACACAAAACAAAGCAAGTAAGTCCAATTAATATGATCTAATCACATCTTATCAGTCATATGGAAATACCAAAACTTCATTTTCTTATTTAAAGGCATAGTTAATATAATATATAAATCTTCATGGTAACTTTATACCTCCATATTTGTCTTAAATTATGATTTCACATTCACAATTGACCCAAAAATTAAGACGATCGTAATTAATGTAAAAATTAAATTGGGTCTTAATAGTATTATGATTTATGATTGTAAAATTTCTCAATGAGCATAATCTAACTTTAAATTTCTAAATTAATAATATTAAAAGTTATAATAGGAATGGGTTAGATAAAGAAGCTTCAACGTCTCATTAACCAATCTACCATCGAATTCCCTAAACCACTTCAAACTTAGATTCCTTTCCTCTATTAGCCTCTCGATTTGTTTTTGTTCTTTTCTTATCTAAAGCCCTTGGTTTTTGAACTGTTAATGGTAATGGATCACCAAGTTCTCCATAGCCTCATAGCCCTCCCTAACATCACTTGGCCCCCTTTTATGGATTTCAACCATTCATTTCCTACTCTCCATAAAGCTAGAACATCTGAGAAGGCAAACAAGATACATCCTCAAAATACTACAAAGAGCAAGGTAGTTTGGGACCCTGATTACTTTGACGAACTATGTTTCATTGCGCATATGGACCTTTTAGTATGTTTCATTGAACATATGGACCCTGTAGTCCTGGTAGAAAGTATTGCAAATGGAAGCAGGGAAATGGAAAACCTCACTTGTTGGCAATTTCCTTAATAAATTCCTAGCATTTCTAGTAGTGCAATAATAGGTAACTATAAATTGCTAAAAAATTTGTCTCATAAATGTTATTGTTAATGAACTTGAATTCTTCATCTTCAAGTTCTCTTTGAAGGATAATGCACAAAAGATTCCAGATGTGGGTCTTTAACATACTAGAAAAATATCTTTAGGACTTACCAGAGTAGACAGTTGATTTTTATATTTGGATTTGTATTTCAACCTCCCTAAAAGACAATATATAACCTTGATTGTTGGCCCCTGAATTTTTTTCATTGAAGTTAAGCATGATTTAAATTAATTTTGAGGTATAGATAGATTAATTATTTTTGTAGTTAATTAGTATGTCAAAGTTAGTAGGATTTATTGCATAGGTTAATGGAATTAAAGTGTTAAGGGTATTTTTGGCAAGACACTTAAGGATGAAAGACCATAAGCTTATATGGAAGGGCAAAATGGACTTTGCACACTAATTAAGGGTAGAAATAGAAGAAGAAATGTTGTCTTGTTCTTTTAAGAGGGGGAAAACGTGATTTGAGGGAGAGAAAGAAGAGAAATACGAAAATAGAAGATAGGAGAAGAGAGTTTCGGTGGTTTGAGAGAAAAGAAGAGGGTTGAGCCAGGGTTTCATTATTTCTTAGCTTTTGAGAGAGATTTTGAGGTGGTCTAAGAAGAGAAAAAGGTAGAGGAAGAGAAGAGCTTTCATTAGAGCCAAGAAACTCTTCATTTGGTAAAGAATCAAGGTAAGATCATTTTGAATCTTTTGATTTTTGAAAAGATTTTAGTTCATAGAGTTTAGAACATGCATGGGTTTAAGTATTCTAGAATCCATTTTAGTGATTTTGCATTGTGGGATTTTCAATTGGATTCCTATTGAATAGGGTTTTGCCATTGTTGAAAGAATTCAAGAAAGGCAAGAGGAACAAGAGGAGAGGCATTTTAAGCAAGAAAATCAAGGTGGGTTACATGTTTATAATACAGTTAAGGAGCCACTAATGTTTTCTTTTGAATCAAGAGAATGAAATAATTTCAATTGTTTTATAAATGTTGCATAATTGCTATTTGAATGATTTGAGAAATCTTTATATGTTCGGTATATGAATTTTGTTGATGAATTTCGAAACAAAGATGGAAATGCATTGAAACATTTTATGTTATGCCATGGAAAAGGTCATGACATTTTGTATAAATACATAAGTGAGATGTTATGGAAAAGAAAAATAGGAATTATGAATGATGAGATGTAAGTTGAATGTGACGAGTCAAATGAGCTGAGATTTGAGAGTTTAATGAAATCAATTTGGTAGTTGAATTTTTATGAATGACGTTGCACTAGAGGGAGTGAATTTGGGACAACATTTCAAGTTTTCATAAGTGTAGAAATTGTGTTTTGACTTCTAAGGAAAATCTGGACCAATCTAGGCTGAATTAGACAAAGTTGTCTTCTAGAAAGTTGTAGCTTATCATTTTAACTTTCCAAGAGTATAAAGTATTCTATTTTTGGATATCAGAGTCAATATTTATAACCATTAGAAGTTAGGATGTTGCAGAGGATGTATATACGGAACAACTATAGGAAATGAAGTGATTTAGAACTTTTTGTGATGTGAGGAAGACCTCGAAGAATCCCTTCGTCTGATTCACCTTTGACTGAATCCCTTCATCTGACTTAGCTTCATCTGAATCCCTTCGTCTGAGGCTGAGTCCCTTCGTCTGAGACTGAATCCCTTCGTCTGAGATTAGTCCCTTCATCTGAGACTGAATCCCATCGTCTTAGACTGAATTAGTTCGTCTGATCCATCTACACTTTCAAAAATTCGAGATTTTGACCCTCTTGATGGCAAAATATCTCTTCAAGGTCTTCATGAAAGTTGTAGATCTAGAACTCCTCTTTGAAACTGTCCAATGATGACCTTAATCTGATATATCTCTAGTGAAAGTGATGCCAATTTTACCGAAACAGGTACAATGTGATTAAGGGCAAAATCATGTTTGATTCTTTTGGCCATAACTTCTTCTTCCAACATCCAAATGAAATGATTCTTGAACTAATATATTCCTAACGTATTTTTGTATCTCTCAATAAAAATTGATAGCCTTCGGTTTTGTTTTGAAAAAGATTGATGAAAAGAAAGTGAGGGATCGATTAGGAGAGAATGACTAGGTTATGAACATACTCCGGCACTTAAATCATATCTCGATTGGTAGAGCTCTGAATGAGATGATTCTTGTTTCAAAATAAACTAGACATGGAGTTACAATTATTCTTAAAAAAAGAAGTCAAATGGTGAATTAGGTGTCTGACTGGTGTGGGCTCGCTCCTTGTGATTTGTGATGTTATGAGAATGAGGATGAACTGATGATAGATAATGGGGGTTCATTGAAATGACCTAACGCCTTATGGTAACATGTTCACGTTTCATGACTCCAGATGTTGGGCTTCGAAAATGGGTTTCAACAGTTGTAGCGTCAGAGCCCAGAATTAGGATCTTACATGGGCAATTTTCGAAATATGTGTCAAATTACATGCATTCTTGACAGGTCTTAGCATGCCGCAGCGACTGATCCCTAGCCTGAGTCACATATGCATGAGTCACACGCAAAAGCAATTGTTAAGAGTTTGAGTTGATAGAATTAGTGAGAAAAATGATACTCTTTCATGATATAAGAAAATGAAAGTTGTGGATAAATAGAAATGGGAAATAGTATATAGGTAAATATGACAGATAATGATTCAATGTATTTGTATTGGGGGGTGCATTATTGAATATGACATCAATATTGCACTGTGATGATATATCCCTGAATGTGATATAGATGTGAATGTATTGTCATGGATTGTTGAGGAATATAGGGATATAAGTATAATGATGAGATTAGAGTGTACAAGCAGAATGCAATGAAAACATAACCTTGTTATGACCTTAAGAAAAGGAAATTGGAACCAAAATGGTTGTTTGATTAATGTGACAGAGCTATGATCCACCGAAAGAAGATATTAGTGGAATTGGGATCAGAATTTCATAACTATTTTGTGTCTATAATTCTGAATGGATTGAGGATATACATTGGAAGATGAAATAAAAGATAATAGGAAAATGAGACAAAAATGAGGAAATAGTAAAGGGGAAATGAAATAAAATAAATGACTTTTCATGAGATGAAAGAAATGATATGTAGTATGGAGAAAGTTAGAAATGCGTATAAGATGGGAATTTATATATGAATGAGATTAAGGAAAAGATGAAGAATTAATGAGAAGAGTTGATGCACTTAATATGGTAGTTGACTCATTATGAAATGATATAGAGTCAGAAGAGGTAAATTCTGGATAAAGAGAGAGATGTTGTGTAGGTATCAATTATGCAAGATATAAATTGGTAAATTGTCAAAGACAAATCTGTGGACAAAATGGGATGAGTTTGATGATACACACCTAAGTTTATGCGACAGTAATTATGTTTACTACTCCATTGAGTTTTGGTAATTAGAACATTATGACCTTGTAAGAATGATGGAAATTGGTCTTGTTGAGGTATTAAGAATGCCTGATAATGCGATGATGATAACAGTTGATTGATAAAGATTGCATAAACAGTATAGATGATAGTAGCAAGAAATCTTCTTTCAAAGAAGATTTTCACTAAAGTAGGTTAAGCAGATCAGATAGTTTATATTAAAAATGATTAATGAAAGAGAAAATCAGAAATGAATACGAAATGATTCAAAAGTGAGTATTGGAGTCCTATTCCTGACAGAGACAAGCATAAAATGTAGAATATTCTACTGAGAGTGTATGCATTACGTTTGATGTAAAGTATCCAACTATGTGATTGGATTTTTGACTTGAGGTGACATTATTGCTAATATGAGGACACATACCCTACCACTTGATCAGTCAGGTAAGAATTTCGAGGACGAAATTCTTTTAAAAGGGGAAGAAATGTTGGCCCCCGAATTTTTTCGTTGAACTTAAGCATGATTTAAATTAATTTTGAGGTCTTGATCGATTAATTATTTTTGTAGTTAATTAGTATGTCAAAGTTAGTAGAATTTATTGCATAGGTTAATGGAATTAAAGTCTTAAGGGTATTTTTGGCAAGACACTTAAGGATGAAAGACCATAAGCTTATATGGAAGTGAAAAATGGACTTTGCACACTCATTAAGGGTATAAATGGAAGAAGAAATGTTGTCTTGTTCTTTTAAGAGGGGAAAAACGTGATTTGAGCGAGAGAAAGAAGAGAAATACGAAAATAGAAGAGAGGAGAAGAGAGTTTCAGTGGTTTGAGAGAAAAGAAGAGGGTTGAGCTAGGGTTTCATTATTTCTTAGCTTTTAAAAGAGATTTTGAGGTGGTTCAAGAAGAGAAAAAGGTAGAGGAAGAGAAGAGCTTTCATTAGAGCACTCTTCATTTGATGAAGAATCAAGGTAAGATCATTTTGAATCTTTTGGATTTTTGGAAGGATTTTAGTTCATGGAGTTTAGAACATGCATGAGTTTAAGTATTCTAGAATCAATTTTAGTGATTTTGTATTGGGGGATTTTCAATTAGATTCCTATTGAACGGAGTTTTGCCATTGTTGAAGGAAATCAAGAAAGGCAAGAGGAACAAGAGAAGAGGCATTTTAAGCAAGTTTTAAGCAAGGAAATCAAGGTGGGCTACATGCTTATAATAGAGTTAATGACCCACTAATGTTTTCTTTTGAATCAAGAGAATGAAATGATTTCAATTGTTTTTTTAAATGTTACATGATTGTTATTTGAATGATTTGAGAAATCTTTATGTGTTCGGTATATGAATTTTGTTGATGAATTTTGAAATAAAGATGGAAATGCATTGAAAAATTTTATGTTATGCCTTGGAAAAGGTCATGACATTTTGTCTAAATGAAAAAAAAAGAAAAAGCATAATAATATGGTGAAATGATTTGAGCATGAATATGTGCTTTTGTTTGGGCAAGAATGGAACCATTTTGTTCGTCACATGCACATTGACAAGAGCCTTCTCCTGGCTGCCCGCTTGTGGCATATGAGATTTGAAGAAAAAGGACTCATTTTGTTCATGGTGAAAACTTTGGTTTTGCCATTTTGTTCTATGGAACCCTCGAGCCATTTGTTGTGCATTGCCTCTTTGAATTGTCAAGTATGGTGCATAATTTGAGTGTGCATTGATGGTTAAATGTATATGCTATGTTTATATGATGATATTTGAACTATGAGTTTGAGTTAAAATTGTGAATTTGTTTGAGAATTTGAGAACTATGCATTTTATGAATTTTCTATGACAAATGAACTTTTCAACGATTTTGCTTATTTTTCTTATAAACTTGTTATCCACGAGATTTTAAGCTCACCCCCATTTCCGTCCCATCTTTAGGTGAAGAGAATGAGATTGAGTGACCAAGAGTCAAGGCATCACTCTGATTATGCATATTTTGTATTTGAAGTTAGTTCATGTAAAATAAGGCTTTAGTCGCATTTTTTGAATTATTAGGTTTTGTATCTTTTGTATTTTGGATTTTGATATCGATGATGTAATGTGGCTTGGAATGCCATTAAACCTTTGTAAACTCTTACCTTTGGTGTTAATGAAATATAAATTGTGTATAGATTATGTGAGTTGAAAGTAGGTATACTTGAAGAAGTTATTAACTTAAATTGATTATTTTTGAACATGAATTGATATGAATATACACACACACACACACACACACACATAAGTGAGATGTTATGGAAAAGAATAATAGGAATTATGAATGATGAGATGTAAATTGAATGTGACGAGTCAAATAAGCTGAGATCTGAGAGTTTAATGAAATCAATTTGGTAGTTGAATTGTTATAAATGACATTGCATTAGAGGATGAGAATTTGGGACAATTTTTCAAGTTTTCTTGGTGTAGAAATTGTGTTTTGACTTCTAAGGAAAATCTGGAATAATCTAGGCTGAATTATATAAATTTTTCTTCTAGAAAGTTGTAGTTTATCATTTTAGCTTTCCAACAGCATAAAGTATGTGATTTTTGGATATCGGTGTTGAGAGTTATGACCATTATAAGTTAAGATGTCGCAGAGGATGTATATACGGAACAACTATAATAAATGAAGTGATTTAGAAATTTTGGTGATGTGAGGAAGACCCCATAGAATCTCTTCGTCTGATTTAGCTTTGACTGAATCCCTTTGTCTGATTCAGCTTTGACTGAAACCCTTCGTCTGATTCAGCTTTGACTGAATCCCTTCGTTTGACTCAGCTTTGACTAAATCCCTTCGTCTGAGTGAGCTTTTACTAAGTCCCTTCGTCTGATTCAGCTTTTAGTTATCCCTTCACCTAATTCAACTTTGACTGAATCCCTTCGTCTGAGACTGAATCCCTTCGTTTGAGACTGAGTCCCTTCATCTGAGACTGAAACCCTTCATCTTAGACTGAATCACTTCGTCTGATCCATCTATACTTTTGGAAATTCGAGATTTTGACCCTCTAGATGGCAAAATCTCTCTTCAATTATTCACAAAAGTTGTAGATCTAGAAGTCCTCTTTGAAACTGTCCAAAGACGACCTTAATACGATATCTCTAGTGAAAGTGATGCCAATTTTCCCGAAACAGGTACAATGTGATTGAGGGCAAAATCATGTTTGATTCTTTTGGCCATAACTTCTTCGTCTGACCTCCAAATGAAGTGATTCTTAAACCAATAGATTCCTAACATATTTATGTATCTCTCAAATACCTCTCCATAAAAATGGATAGCCTTCGGTCTCGATTTGAAAAAGATTGATGAAAAGAAAGTGAGGGATCAGTTAGGAGAGCATGACTAAGTTATGAACATAGTTCGGTATTTAAATCATATCTCAAACGTTAAAGCTTTAAATGAGATGATTCTTGTTTCAAAATAAACTAGAGACATGGAGCTATAATTATTTTGGAAAAAAAAAGAAGTCAAGTGGTGAATTGGTGTCTGACTAGTATGGGCTATCTCCTTATGGTTTGAGATGTTATGAGAATGAGGATGAACTGATAATGGCTAATGAGGATTCATTGAAATGGCCCAACGCCTTAGGGTAACATGTTCACTTTTCATGACTCCGGATGTTGGGCTCCGGAAACAGGGTCCAACATTGATAGCCTTTGAGCCCCTTTAATTTTTTAATTCATTTAACTTTTCAAAAAAATTATATGCATTTATGAATTTTTATAAAGAGAATGATGAAGAATAAACTAACTGTAAATATAATTGATAAATGATTAATATTTTGAAAAGGAAATAATCCATGAAGGCCTCATATAAGATAAAGACAAAGGCAAAGATAAAAGTGACCTAGTTTCTAATAAGATAAGTCAATTATAGATATAAAAACAAATTTAATTAATATTATGAAAAAGTAGCAACTTAAATGGTTAAAGTACTACTCCAAGTCTCAAAAGGTCATAACTTCAATTTCTAACAATGATTTTGATCATATTGAGTCCAATGAATTTGATAGGGTGTTTAGTTCAATTTAAAAAGATATACAAAAGTCTCTTTCTTATATTGAATCAAGTCAATTGATTTGATTTAATTATCTAAATATTGATATTAATATCTTATGTAATTTATTATAATTTGAATATGAAATAGTAAATATTTAATACAAAATCAAAGTCAAGAAGTTTATCAAATGTATATATTTAGCCTAAAATAACAATTAAACAATCTCTCTAGAACTTATGCCACCTTTATGGAAATGGAACCAACATAGGTGACACGCATGTCCGAAGCACCTCCTTCACCTTACAATTGTTCCTTGCCTTCACATTCCTCATCTCACTCTCCTCCTTCCAACTTAAAAAAAATCTAGCTTCATTATGACTCTGGTCCTCTTACTCACATCCTATCTCTACCTACGATCCTAAAATCAGAAGTTGCCTCCTTCTCCCTCCTTTAGACCCAAGTTCTCTTACTCTTACTTCTTCCTTGCTTCTCAATAAAGCTCCATTGGATAATTTAGAAGAAGGTTACTTGAAGAAAACTTAGAGCTAGGTTTTTAGAGACCAGGCGTCTATAAAAAAAGATAAAGTATATAACTATGCACTATGATAATGAAACTTATGTAGTTTTGCTACCAATGGAGAGACAAGTATGCACAAAGCTATAGAAATGAATCCTTATATGCACAAAGCTATAGAAATGAGTCCTTATTAAATCCTAAAAAGATGATGATGATATAAAAATAGAGATCTAATATGTTTCTAGAAAAGTGTAGCATAACAAAGATCCACATAAGGATTATGATGTGCCAGTTGAATATTGATCCACTTTAGGCCTAAGTTATCTAGCTAGTTTGATGGGTAGATCGTTATGCTTGGATGAGCATATAATGGAATTGAAAAGGATTAGATATGCTTGAATTTATGTGGAAGTTGAACTCAAGAAATAGCTACAAAAGTCACTAAAAATGAAACATTTAAATGAACATAATATGCTATTAGCATTGAAATTGCTCTATCTTACTAATGTAAGCCAGAGGCTCTGAAGGAAAAAAATGTATTGGGAAACCACAGGATAAACCTTTTTCAAAAGGGAGAGTGCAACTATTTTGAAATCTAAATCAATTGATCTACAAAAAAATCAAGGGGAAAGGAAACTCAATTAGAAAATAGATAGAGAGCATTACAAGATCTCACTAGAATGTGGCAAATTCCACCTATAATAATAATCCTCTTAAAAAGGGAATCATGACAGTTAAGTTCTTAAAGGAAGTACTTGAGGAAACCATAGACAGGCATGTTTAATCTGTAAGAGCTGGGATAGAGCTTGATGTAAATTTAATAAATAATCCTGACATATGCTTCAAAGATTAGGAGTTGATAATGTTAGTAGTGTGCTCTAGGCCAATGGACATATGTGATTTTTGTACTAACATTATGACTTATTAATAATATATTATGAGGTATTCTTTTATATATACATGTATATCGTTTATGTAATGTGATTTACGTTCCATGAATAGTATTAGGCTTATGTCATCAAGTATGTAACTTGATAGTAGAACCATAAGCATTATAATACTATTATAAATTGTCCCTAGTCGATCGTTATTGGTGGAACAATAATGAATTAAGGCTAGTATGTGTTCTGATTAATGATCATGTTTTTCTGATCATGGATATAAGTTATCAAATAAAAAACATAGATATATGTTAGAGAACATATATTGGACTGACCCATAGAGAGAACACTACATGGTTTCATGTCATTAGTGATTCTCAATATGGTTTGACTTTAGTCCTCTAACTTGAAGTCATCATGGTTCCCTATATGAGGAATTCAGTGTTTTGACATTAGACTAAGTTATTTTTAACCGAATAACAAGTAGTCTTATGTTGGACATTAAATGAATCATGCGGAGGGATGTGAATGACGTAGATGGGATTTGTACCTCTCTTAAATGAGAGAGATATCATTTGGGCCTCTTGACAAGTGTGACTGAAGAAATGCATGGCCGTGCTCAAATGAATTGATGAGGAGTCATCAATGTCATTTGTTATAATCAGTCAACTTAGGGATCAAAAAACTATGATTAATCAAAGGTTGACATGTACCATGTCTTGTGAGTAATCTTGATATTGTGTTACAAAGGGACTGAGCTTGTAACCATGGTTATAGGTTAAATCGAATTACCGATCCTCATTTGATTTGGGTAGTCATAATGTCTTGCTAGAGGCCGCTTATAACTTATGAGCCTTGAAGTGTGATCAAGCCCATTGCCAAAATCAAATGAGTCTACAGGGTTGCACACAGAGAGTGATGTGATCTGGGCTTATTCTCTTGGGCCTAATTTATTAGGCATTGAAAAAATATATGCGGATATATTTATTGGGCTAGAATGAATTAAGTTGTCGGGCTTTTATTATATGAGATATAATATGGTCCGAAACTTATTGGGCTTCAATAATTCTAATGGGTTCAAGACTATGATGTTCTTATTCCTAATAGGAATAGGGATTAGATTTTCGCAATAAATAGAGAAACTTATGTCTCATTAGATGAGAGACGAAAACCCTAGCCACCTAGACCTAGTTGTTCATTCTTCTTCCGAGAAAAAAATTGTGTGACGTTCATAAAGTGTTTTAGAACGTGTTAGCACACATTAGCCGCTGCCCGGATCGTTCATCCTCGTGTGGATTCCGGTAGAGGACATTCACGCATTGCAGTGTCTACAAATCTGAAAAAGAAACAAATACCAATCTACGTCAAGAGGTAATTTCATACATGTTGTAGTTTTCGGTTATACTTCTTATTGTGTAGTATGGTCCATTCTGCTACGTATTGTGAATATCCAGGTCATAGGCGATCCAACAGTTGTGTAATATTGTTAGTTAACTATTCAGTTTGTTGGCACCAGAGGCTTCTTTATATGGTTATAGGCCAAGGGTTAGAAGTTATTTTCTAAATTTTTATATAAATCGAGATTATAGAGGCGAATTGTGCGTAACAATGATGAGTGATGTATTTCAATGATTAGGATGAATAGGTAATCTTTTTTAAAACTATGTGAAATGTTAGAAAGTATAGGAGGACTAAAGTTAACAAAAATACATTCTTATTGGTGAGCAAGTAGCAATTTTCTTATATATTATTGCTCATCATGTTAAAAATTGAGTTATTAGGAAAAATTTTAGAAGGTTAGGTGAGAAAATTAGTCGGTGTTTTCATAGTGTTTTAAATGCAGTGCTGCATTTACAAGATCTTTTGTTTAGGAAACCTGAGCCCATACTAACAAACTCTTCGGACCATCAGTGGATGTGGTTTAAGGTAGATAATCACCTTATTAATTTTATAAGAAAATTTAGTGAATGTGATTAAGGTTCCTCAATATTTTTTATTTCATTTGAATTGTAGAATTGCTTAGTTGCTCTAGATGGGACATATATTAGGGTTAATGTGCCAATTAAAGATAAGCCTAGATTTCGAACTCGTAAAGGCGACATTGCAACAAATATGTTAGGTGTGTGCACACCTGACATGCAATTTGTTTATATTCTTCCCAGTTGAGAAGGGTCAGTAGCTTATGATCGAGTTCTTCATGATGCAATTACTAGGAGACATAGACTAAAAGTGGCTTATGATAAGCTTTCCTATATGATGTAAGAAGGTTGTTTGAAATTTTCTATATGAGATAATGTACATTGAATAACTTTACTAATGTAGTTTTTTTTAATATAGGTTGCTATTACCTAGGTGATATTGTAACACCCCACTCTCACGTGACCCGAATCCGATATCATTGGTGATATCCGAGTCCGTGCCCCGCGAGGGTGGCGTACTACATCAGTCAGTAAAACTCAGTATATAATTTTTTTTTGAAAATACATTCCACGTTAAAAGGAAGCAGTTTCAGTTCTTACACATTCACGCGGAATAA
>JANZLH020000102.1:499974-512533 GCA_026770325.2 Erythroxylum fimbriatum
TGAGTGACCATATGTTATGCCATGCTATATGAATGTCTGAATAATAATTATATGTTCTGAATGAATATCTGTAATATTTGTATGTAATCCGGTGAAATCATCAGTGATGGTTCACTCATTGAGTTGCGAAACTCATGAAAAATTGCAATGTGGCTTTTCAGGTTTTAAGGAATTATTCAGCTAGGCTAAATGGAGTATAGCCACTGAAGTCTGATATCGATTAGGGGTCGGGATCAGTTTGCACCTGCACATGTCTTCAGTGATTTTATTTTTGAATTATGCTCAGCAAAAATTGTGCAAAGTGTTTGTAAATAATTTGGTAAGGAAATGAATTTATGATTTCAAGTGTTTTGCATCTGAAATGGGTCCAAGTTATTGTTAAATATTAATGTTTTTCATAATTGTAACTTGTAAATAGAAATGTTTTTAAATGACATGGGCCGAATTGATTGGTGATTTCCACTTTCGTGTACCTTATTTTAAAGAAACAAAAGTTTTGTAATGAATTTTAACTGAATGATCGTTCTAGCATGCCACCCTTGCGGGGTACGTACTCGGATATCGCCATAGATGTTAGGTACGTGTCTTGCGAGAGTGGGGTGCTACATTTTGGTATCAGAGCCCAAATTTAGTATCTTACATGGGCAGTTTTCGACATATGTGTTAAGTTACATGCATTTCAATCATGTCATAGCAGGTAGTAGCAACTGATCCCTAGTCTGAGTTGCATTTATATGAGTCACATACATAAGCATTTGTTAAATGTTTGAATTGATGGAAGTAGTGGGAAAAATGATGATCTGTCTGACTATGAGAAAATAAAAGTTTGTGGATATTTTAAATAGGGATATGGTTAGATATGACAAATAATGATGTAATGTATTTGTATTGGTGAATGTATTATGGAATATGATATCAATATCGTACTATGGTAATATATCCCCAAATGTGATATAATGTGAATACATTGTCATGGACTGATTAAGGAAGGTAATGATATAAAGATGAATGACGAGATTTAAAGTGTACAAGCCAAGTTGATAGAAAATAAAATTTTCTATAACTTTGAAGGGTCAAACTTGGACTTGAAATGATTGTCGGATAAATGTGATATGAGTTATGATTCACTATAAGAACATGGTAGTGGAATTGCGATCGAAATTTTAGGATGATTATGTATCTATAATTCTGAATTGATAGTGAACATACGTAAGTATGACGATATACTGGTAATTGGAAGAAGGGATAAAGATAGAGAGATTTGTAAAAGTTGTCATGGTTAAGTTAATTTTTTTATTTTGGGGGCACTTATTTAATAATGGGATCACCATGACAAGTGAGGGAATTAAGCACATAAGAATTTTATGTGTGGAGATGATATAGGAAGCAATTTATGATATATGAATAATTGTTAGTCATAGTTCCCATAACTCAAGGTTTAAGATGAATTAGAGTAATGCATGAAAATGCTTATAGTGATTGATCAAGGATAGATTGAGAGTGTTAAAGATGTTATTGTGTGTAATGAATTCTAGGAAAAAGAAGAAGTGTTTTCCTAAATCAAATAAGATTGAGGCATTCTGAGTATAAGTTATTAATTAGTGAATTGGCTTAAATACATCTCTAAATGAGATGTAATGATTATGAATAGTTAAAATTGACCTTTTAGGGTACTAAGGATGTTTGATAAGCAATGATGGGAATAGTTGATTGATAAGGATTAGATGAACAATATAGTTGATAGTAGTAAGAAATCTTCTTTGGCAGAAGAGGTTCATCGAATAAGGTTAAATTGACCAGATGGTTTAATTTTAATAATGAATGAAAATGGAATAAATTAAAAGAGAATATTGGAGTTATATTCCTATCGAGGATTCAAGCGTAAGATGTAGAATATGCTATTGAGAGAGAGTATGCATTTTGTTTGAGGTAAAGTATCCAACTATGTGATTGTAACTATCCATTTGTAAGGCCCCAAGTTATACCCTAGTTAAAATGTTACATGTCCGTGAAAATAAAAGTGATAGGTGTTGAAACTGTGATATGATTGTGAATTACATATGTCTTGAATCTATGGTCCATCAAACCATAATTATTAACTTGGTATTAATTGATATCATTAGAAAAATGAGGTATTAAAATGTACATTTGGACTAGGAAAATTGTCAAGTGGCAAGCCAAATTGGTACATGGAAAATTAAAATGACTAAGCCTACGAGTTAGTGTCATTTGGCAATATTGATTAAGTGATAAGTGGCCTAATTGAAATGTGGCATTTGGCAACATTCATTCAGTGACAAATGGCTTAATGGAAGTGTGACAATTGGTAGCTTAAATGCAGGACATATGTGATACATGCAAAGGAGATATATGCCTTATGTTGAGAGTGGCATTTAGCAACATATTTGTTAAACCATTGTAGGTAAATTTCTGTACCCTTTAGTCATGTCTTACTCTTCACCGAAACCTCTTACTCCCTCTCAACTTATGGATTTTTTTTGGATCATCTTCACTTGACACCTTTGTAGGTTACTGTATCAAGAAGTAGGTCCTGCTATTTTTGTGGTATTGCCTTGTTAGTGCTGAAATTTTCACCTTGATCTTAGATGTGTGCTAATTGCTTGGAAGGGCTGGATTAGTTGGTTCTTTGACTTTAAGAAGGTAAGGGAATTCTAAACTTTATAACATATTGTGTTATGAATTATTTGATGTTTGGAATGGATAGAATTTGTATTGTATAGATGATGAATTGAGGTCTGGAACATGATTGTTGTTTGATAGCTTTTGCTTTGAATTTTTATGCATGAAGGATCTGTTAGACAAGTTCTCTAAAGGCAATCACCTTTAGCACTTATTGTACAAATCATTTTATGATTAATAAAGGTATTTTTCATTATTTCATTATTTCAATGTTCATATGTTTATGGATTTGATGTTGATCTTAAATTGATTTAATGAAGTCCTTGATACAAAACATATCATGGAGGAAATCATGATGAGATCATGATAATGAGATTCCTATCATGTGTAATTATGCTAGTATCTAAACTTTCCCTAGTCATAGGATTAATGAGATAGGATATTATTAATCCGGATAGACTAGTGCAAGTTATTCTTCTTGATAAAATCAAATAGTTGATCTTATAAGCTATAGACATGAGTTGTTTAGTGGGAGTTATCATGTGGATGCTTACTAAAGGTAGTAAGTACATTGGATTGACTACTATGAGACAATCATATGAAAATTCTATTCCTATGTCAATGATAGTCTCATCATAGCAATAGTGCAAATATCCTTTGACTTAAGGTGCTCAAAGATATCTCAGATACTTATCTTGTTCTTTGACTCCATTCATTGGTGCCTTTCAGGGGTTAGTCATATGGTGGTGATTAGATACAACTTGAGGTATTAAGAGGTAATTGAGTAGCCAATAAAAGATTCACCACTCCTTATAAAAGGAGATGATACCCACGACCTCTTGTCGGGGTCATTACTAAAGAGTCTCTAGCCAGAGCAGACATATGTCATAAAGAGAGTCTTCAATGATACACAGAGTAATGAGATCCTCAGAGTAAGATCTAATAACACTTGGAATACATGTGATATAGTCAGTCTAGTGGGAGTTGACACTTTTACTATACTCTGAACCAAGTGGGGTATAAATGGTGAAAGAACGAATTGCATGGCAACATTACGTATAGAAGGGTTCGTAGTCAAACCACTGATTTTTCGGTTAATTTGGGGTCATGACGTGTTGCTAGATACTTGACTTACTTGAATTAAGTATTAATTCAAGTGGCCAACATAACTGGGAACCTAATGTGTCACACACATAGGAGATATGAAGGATGAGTAAAATGATCATGAATGGTGATTTAAGATATGAGAGAGTGTTTCGGGATTGTATCACGATGTGATCGTGTAGAAAAACGTTGCATGGAATGGATTAGAAACAAGTGTTGTTGGCTCCCATTAATGCATGCTATTCATGATTATTAACTTCCCATAACTTCCATTGATGATTGCTATTCATGGTCATTAACTTTCTGTAACTTCCATTAATGCATGCTATCCATGACCATTAACTTCCCATAACTTTCCATTAATGATGAAGTTATGAAAGGCCAAATGGTGTAGAAAATTGAGATGATTTTCATGCATCTTATGTATGACATAAGAAGAGAAAAAGAAAGGTTCTTTTTCTTACATACACACTTTTTCTCTCTGACTATCTCAAGAGTTCTTGCCTTTACTAACACAAAAAAAGAATTCAAGCCATCTCCTAGTGAGGTTTCATCCTTCTATCTTTGTGTGGACTTTCATTAGAGACGGTCTACCTTGATCGTTGTGGTTTATGACAACCCAATGCAGAGAAGAAAGAATGAAGGAGATCGTCAGAAAGGTATGTAAACATCTTACATTTCATGTTTTTGTTTCTCTATATCTATATGCATGAGTAGATCTGGTTTTTGAGGTTTCATTTTATTTCCGCTACATATATTTGATATATATTATGTATGAGATGTATGATTGGAACCTAACAGGATCGTGAATTGTTAGCTACCTAATGAATTATTTTAAAATGGAATTGGATGTGAATTTGATGAGGCACTGAAGCATAATTAAGGTATAATTGAGGTATGATAATTGGATTGTTATAAGGGTTTTTGGAAGTTGGAATGAAGGAGTTTAAAAATGGAAAATCGTAGGAAATAAGTAGTCCATGATTGTGGCACTCATCACATGTTCATGGGCAGATGCATTAGCTTTTTCCATGATCGTGGGAAGGTACTCTATGATCGTGGGCCAGGTTTTGACATGAAATTTCTGTTTTGTGCAATTGTTAAACCACAAAAGACACTTAATAATGGTTTAATTGAACTTAATTAAGGTTGAAAATGAACCTAGATGATGTTAGATTAATTGAGTAATAGTTAATTTAGTTAAGGATTGTTAATTGAGGTAATTACTTACGGAATGTGTGGGTAACAAATAATGTGTCTAATGTTGAAATGTATGGTTTGTTCAAGGATGAATGTGTCCTTATGAATACAAATATGTTTCAAAGGGTTTATATAATGTAAATTGAATATGATTATTTATAAAGTGGAAATTTGTGTGACTACTTTTAATGTGTAAGCACATAATGCATTTAATGGTACATTATTACAAATGTTTATGCTCATAAGGTAAGTTTGTTTGGATGTACATGTATATGTTCAATTTGAGAAAAATGGAATAAAGACATATGTTATGCACTACATCTTTTACATGTAATTATGAAACCTGAAATGGTTTGTTTTAAAACTGCTAAGTCCTAGTTATGGGTAAATAGGCATGCCTAGAAGGATCTGCAACTGCTTCTATAACTAGACACTAAGGTGTCTTCTATGACCAGACACTTTAGTGTCTTCTGTACCAGACGGTGTCTTCTAATTTTAGATACTTTTATGTCTTCAGTTTTAGAGACTTAAGTCTCTTCTATTTCTGAGACACTAAACATAGGTATCTTCTATATTGGTCCTGTTACCCATTTCTGTAAAAAGGATTAACATGTTAACTTGTTTTGTATTTTGATACATGTTCAGTTTTCATATAAACAAGTTCTGATCTGATACAAAATAAGCTCTGATTTGATAGAAAACATATTTTGATCTGATACAAGTCATATTTTTGATATGAAAAGATTAAATCTTGTTTTGATATTCAGTTCTAATACTTGTACATTCTGGTATGATATTTATGAGTTTCGTTCTGATGCAAGAATGTTCTGTATTGATGAACCATATTCTGTTCTGAGACATAATGTTTGGAATACTCTTTAATATGAACAATTAAAGATTGTTGTGATATGATCTGAATCTGTATATATGAATGTTAGACGACTGTTAGAAATAGTCACCATTATGCATTGTGTTTAGTTATTCCCCACTAAGCTTTATGCTTAGCACCGTGGTCTTGCCTTTGTGTAAGTTCTGATAAGAAGATTTAAAGACTGGGATAAAGACAACCATAGTGGCTAAGAAGAATGTGTTCTGTTCTGGAAGTTGTTTTGTTTGAGTCTTTGTTTGTGTTTAAGTTTGAGTTGTATTTCAATGTAATAAGACATTTTGTATATTTGTGGATATGGTTTGTAATATCCTGTAAATGATTTGTAATAATCTTTATACAAGTTGGCTTTTGAAATTATGACATGTATTCAGATAAGTACAATATGTTTGATATATTCCGTTTAAAAACAACATTTAATGAGAAATAATGATGTTGCTTAAGTTTCTGAGAATGCTTTAGTATGGTTGATATGTTTTAGTTTTGTTTTGTGTGGAATTTGCATATTCTCTTAGGGGGTATGTGGGTGTTACACCTTTGCTGATCCATTATGCTCCTTATCTCCCTTAAGTTGCTCCATATTTGTGATCTTTGTAAGGTTAGATTGAATGTGTACACAAAGGTGATATAGAATTGCAAATTATGCCTTTTCATTTTTACCTATGTGCGGATAAGTTGATTTTCTATGAAAATTGATTGGATTTCTACTTCTTTGGGATCAAAGGTGAGAATTATCCTCATATTGTAGTGATATGCATGATTTGCGATGATTGGCCAATTTGTCTTTATACACCTTAAGCTACTACAATTATTAGCTTTAATCTTTGTTTATAATAAAACAATAAGGAAGGTTTGTGCTATTTTATGTAATTAAAAACCATACCTTGCTTGGCTAGGTTGTTAAGCCCTCCAATATTCCATATTAGGATGCTCATTTAAGGCTAGAGTTAGGAGTGCTCCTTTTCCTCCTAGATCCTCTTCTTGTCAGTCTTTAAAAACTTTCTTCAGTTTAATTTTTCTATCTACTTGCCATTTGGAGTTCTACTTCCTTCCTGAACTGTTTCATTGGTTGTATTAGTGACCTCCTTTGTTTTGATGATCTGTGGCTTTTAGGATTTTTTTCTATGTTCCTTTCCTCATTTACTATGCATTAGAAGTGTTCACTTTATTTGGAACCAAGGTGTTTCCTACCTCTTTCATGTTTCCTTCCCCTTTTTCCTTATTTATGGTTTCCTCAAATTCTTCCTTTTGCATCTTGGCATATTGCTTGTTGTTTTGCTCTACTATCTCTATAGGCTATTGTTTGTTCCTTCATTTATGTTGATTAAATCATTGTAGCTTCTTATTTTGAATATGTTCCTAGTGGCCTTCCATATCTGATTTTGATTTATTTTGTTTTAGTCTCTAGCTATATGTTACTAGTATATGATCCTTACATATGTTTTTCAGTTTCATTTAATCTCATCGTAAGGATTATGTCAAGTAGTTAAATTTTTCTATCTATTAAAACACAAGTTCTTGCATAGCTAATTCTCTTTGTTAGTGTAATGGATTCATCAATGCAAAGAGGCTTACCTGTAAAGCTTGTATAATGACTTAGCCCATTTATAGTCCAATACTCTAGAGGTATGTTGTGCAAATTCATCTATATATGAATTTGATTATGCTTTAAATCATTAAGCTTGATTCCTAGTTTCCATGACTAAAGTAGTACTGGTTTGGTATTATAATGTCACGGACCATTTTCTAAAACTTTTTGAGCTAGTTGGGTGAACGAGTATTCGAATATAAGCATATCATCATCATTGAGGAGTAAACCTAGCAGTTCAAAGTCTTTTCAGTTGTATTTAGCCCATGAGTTAATAGCATAATAAGATGACTTGTAATCCCATAATAAGCCAATCAAGGAGCTTTCCCATTTATTCACTCCCTTCCTGAGGATTTTTATATCTGGTGTAACAATTTTCTTGCTTTCTGATTGATCCATGGGAGGAAAATATTGAAGTTTTGCTGAAGGTGAATTGTCTCCAAGAACTTGCTTTCCAGTTTTCCTACTTACAAGTTTATTTTCTGTATGGTTCAACTTTTAATATTGCTTTATGTTTAGGTTGGCAAGCTGGTTTCTACAGGGATGTTGGGTTGAGCAGGGTTGGGGAGGTGTGTTGCAGTTGGTGTAGAACCTAATTGTGGAAAGGAGACAGGTTCAAGGCCTAAGGTGTTCAACATTTTGGTCAAAAAAAAGGAAAGTTTTAGGCCTAAGTTATAAGGTTACGAAGAAAGGGTTAAAGAGGTGGGATGGACTAGAAGACTGAAATAATCAAAAGAGTAAAGGAAAAGAGAAGAGAAACAGTAAGAGGAGTAGTGCCACACATATTAGTTGAACCATAAAGAGCATGCATGTATATGTGAGTGGAGAGATCAAAGATTTCACTAAGCTCTTTGAGGAAGAATAAGAGCTGCAAGTAGAAGTAAAAGTACCAGCTTACTAATGGTGTTGTCTTCCATGGTTACTGGTTGAGGATGGAAATGTGATGAGGATGATTTGTAGAGAGAAGTTTCTCATTCTATTCTCATGACATATACAAGTACTTTGAAAATTGTTGAAGCATTATAAGTAGAATTTATTATCATATTTTAAGACAACCTTTTGTAAAAGATTCTTATCTAGTCTAAGCCCACAACAAGTTATTCTAACTTCAGATAATAGTTTCACATTCTTCAACTTAAGTAAATAAAAATAAACATCAAATATAAATATTAACTTTTTTGTCGTATATTTGTTTTCTTCTTTAAAGCAACAATATTTTTATTACCTTACTCATAAAAATATGTGTGATGCTTATGAAAATCAATTACAAAGTGTTAGTCAAAATTCATTTTCACTTTTCCCACTTTGTTAATGGTCATAGGCAGGATCTTTCCCACCTAAAACCTTTATCTGGTTATTTTCCATTTGAGAAGGAACCAATGACTATCACAAGCATGCTTGAGACTCCCATAATATCTCATAGTTTATCTAAACCTCCTTCTTATTCTTCCTTTGACTTTCTTGGAAATCTTTTTTTCCCTATTCTTTCTTTCTCTCTTTATTTTCTTTTCCCTTTTTTTTAACACCTGAACTCGCTATCTTCCAGAACCTCCTTAAGCCTTTCATTGTTCCAATCTCTATACTTACACCATCCTTTACTCCTGCTTCTCCTTTTATTATGGCTCAAGCTACCTTTACAACCCTTTCTGAACTTGCTATCCCTCGTTCTTGATTAACCACAAGAAATTAACTCCTTTAACTCTAGTTTCTACTAATGTTGTCTCTATTATGTTCTTCTGCTTCTCCTTCCTATCCTTCCTTCTCTTGAAAAGCTCAAAAGAAAATTTGGTGCAAAGTTATAAGAGATAACTCTCCCATGTAAAAGCTCAAATATATTCCCTAGTTTGCATACATATCCATCTTGTCTCGCTATTGTTAGAAATCTTAAAAACTGAAGAAAATAGGCAGTCAACCACCTTAGTGGATTATTTTTTGGATAAATGACCTTCCTTTTCCCAAATGCATGTATAGGTAGAAGAAATATAGGAAAAATAAGCTTAAAAAGACAATAGTAATTGAAGAGGATTTCTTTTTGTTCAAGTTCAATTGTGACACTAGTATATTGAAGGTTTTGGAGTAGGGATCTTGGCATTTGAATGGTAAACTATTCATTCTTCAAATATGGGTACTAGGTATATACCTATCAAAGCATGAAATTACTACCAATTTGGATCAATTTTTACAACATTTCCTTAGAGTATTGGTCAACCATAAGATTTTATTACTTAACCAGCTCTTTAGGCAAGCCTTATGCCTATATGAGTGATGTGATATAAAATGAAATGAAGCACACAAAATAACACTAAGGCAAGAGCATTTATCATTTCTTATAACTTGGTGCAGTTTAGTTAAGTGTTGATCCTATGAAGACTATAACTACTAGTAGTAACTATCTTTCAGCTATTATCTAATCTAACTAAAAGAGTGATTAATTTAGAAAATAACTAAAATAATAAATAAGTGGTAGTTAGCCAAGATGATAAATGAGAATAAATAATCAATAGATATATAAAACTTAGATATAAAATTCTAATATAACTTTAATATGTTTGAATTTATCTTGATCAGTGATTAATCATACTTACGTAGACGTATAGGAATTCCAAAGTTACAACTTTATGCTCATAGTCAAGATATATTCAACCCACATTCTTAAGTAATTTTGGCTGAAAGTTCTCTTGCATCAAAACTCCTTAAGAATCCATTAATTTGATCTATAAACTCTCATGATTGATTTCACCCTAGTTTAGAAAGATTGTGGGTCCTAATAGCTAGGAACTTACGCATCCTTTATTATTCATGTTGTTAACTAGGTTATATGGAATCTTCCTCTTTCGCTACAAATCCTATATATGAATTTGAGTGTTGAATCATTTACATTTTTTACTTCAAGACAACATAAAATAAAAGTTTGACCACTTCTCAAGAAATAAAACCTTTCGTCAAATCAAATAAATCAATTCAAAATGTAATTATGTGGCTTATCTCATCTAAATCTACATTTCAATTTAGTTCATAACAAAACATAGAAAATCAATACAGGAAAATGGAAAAAAACAAGATAGAAAAGTGAGGTTTTATGGCTTTTGAATCTTGATTCTTCTTGATTGATCTTGATACAATTTTGTTTCAAGATTGTTTCCTATTGATGTGCTTTGGAGTTTCCTAGACCTTGAGATTGATCTCTGGTCCTCACATAAATCTTTGCCTTTCCTCTTCTCTTTTCCTTTTTTTTATTTCATAAAACCTTAGGATTTGTGTCAAACATAGGGCTAACACGAGGCCATATTGGTCTCATATTACCTTATTACAGCTAGAAACCCTAATTGTTGTAATCTTTATCACTAACACTTTGTTAGGTTTACTCCTCTTCTATTTTTTGTCTAAGACTCCTCATTTGTAACATGAGCTTAGATATGGTACTGTGTAAGTGTTATGTTACAAAACACGAGCTATGTTTAGGCCATATCCTTCATATATCTAATCTGTCAAAGAAGCACATAACCCTTTTTTTGTAACGTGAGGTTTATATAGGTATGCGTTTGAATCATGTTCCTTCATGCACTAAGTTGATGAAGAAGCATAATGTACCTTTTACTATACAGGTTGAACATAGTACCATGTAGGTGCTGTGTTAGTGAACTTAAGGCTATATTTAAAATGTGTTCCTATAAAGTTATTTTAAAAGTCCTCCAACTTGGTTTTAAATTAATCAAATTCCCTTCTTCTTCATTGAAGATCTAAAATAAGGCCTGTAAATAAAATATAAGCTTAATTAAGTACTAATTCATATAGAAATCCTTAACATATAAGTTAAATGCCCTATAAAATCATGTTAAACATATAGTATAATAAGCACTTATCAAATTCTCCCATACTTAAGTACATTTGTGTCCTTAAGTAAATCAATTGCATTACTCTTAACTTAAATAATAAGAAATTTTGGGAAAACAATTAACAAATGAAACATCAATGAAGATTCTTCATTATTCATTCAATTGTTAAGTTGATTGAATTAAGTAATTAGTTACTAGTATCAAATCATAAATCAATTCAATTCACTACATAATTCTTCAAACTTTAACTCAATTAAAAATTCAACTTAATGCATGAAAAAATGCTACAAGTTTCAAACATTTTCATACCCTTTACTTAAAAATAAGATATTAAACTTTAAACAACCCAAGAGCATTTAGAAGCTATTTTGAAAAGCCTTGCAACCTTTTGGCTGAGAGTAAGCACCTTGTCATAAATACTATTGATTACTTAACTAAGTAACTATTTCAAATGGCTACTATTACTACTCTTTAATAAGATAAATAGCAAGAGGGAACATGGTGAAGTTCTTAAAAGGTGGTCATAATGAACTAGTGGGAATAAATGACAAAATGGAAGAGACTTAATCACAAAACACCTATGAGGTAACATATGGTACCAAGTATTTTACAAGGGTAGTGGTAGAGAACAACTCTACACAAATGGAAATGAGTGCTAAAGAAGTTAACCAACAATAGTTCAGTCAAGTACTGATTTAAGGGACTGCATAAAGGATAGAAGCTATAAGAAGAAAGCAGATGATTATGATGTCAATTTATGTTTACACTGTAAGCGCACGGTGTAATTGTAGGTAGTACTAGTAAATATGGGTTAATCCCACAATGACAACAAGTATCAGTAATAAATTTTTTTCCCTATTATTTGATCAACAATTTATATGATAGTGATAATTCAAATTTAAAATAAAATAAAGTAAGGTCAAGTTAACAAAATCAAGAAACTAGGATAGCAAAAGAGTGAAAAATCGTCCAACAAGAAAAAAGGTACCTAGAATTTGAGTCTCCCCCCTTAAACTTTTTATACAATCAAGATTTCACTAATCAATTTATTCTCAAGTTCATTGGAATATGCAAATTTCTTAATTATGCCAACATCATTCTCAAGACTATTAATACCTAACCTTAGGTTGATTAAACAAAAAAATTTTAATTAAAACTCTAAGAATTGTATTAATCAATTTGTGAATTTCACTATAGATTTGAAACTATTACGAAAGATTTATATTAACCTAATTACTTTAGGACAACGAATCCTTTATTGATTTACTCAACTATCTCCATATAGTTCATACTATATCCAATAAC
>JANZLH020000102.1:512633-524224 GCA_026770325.2 Erythroxylum fimbriatum
TTGTGGATTTATAGATATGTGTGTTAAGTGTTTATTGACAAAAGAAAGGATTAGTAAGATTTTGTGTAAATTGATGGCCATGTTTTGATTATAAGGAATCAAATAAATTAAGATTTGAACGTGGATGAATTTCCAATTGGGGAAAATGAGTTGCTTTGTATGAGATTGAATAAAGATGGATAAGAATGAAAAATTTTTTTACACCGATTTGGATTAGTTTAGACCGAGTGTGTCTTAGAGGTTTCCAACGCGAATTTTTCTAAAGTGCACGTTCTCGGATGTCGGAAATTGCCCTTAAGTTTGATTGAATCGTTTTGTTTTCTTTGTTTCGGAATTTTGTAAATCCATTCTTTTGTTATTCGTTTTGTTCGGGCCTTCGCTTTTTGATTCCGATTTGTTATTTGTTTCGCTTTTGGCCTTCATTTTCGCTTCCGCTTATCGATTTGTGTTTTGCATTTTTGTGTTGGCCCACTTTTGGGTTCAGCTTTCGCTTTATGTTTTCGTTTTCCAGTTGGGGTCTGGTTACGAAATCGGGTCCCAACATTTATGTTATCAAAGCAAGGATTTTGTTAAGAGTTGGATTCCGGAAACGGGATCCAACATGATAGAAGATCCTGGAAGCTATTCCAATAATCGTGTAGAGATTCATCATAATCTTGGCGAGCTGAATAGATCTCCTTCCTCATTGATGAAGTTCTTGAGGCTGGAAAATATTTCTCCAAGAAGGGTTTCCTTCAATTGGCCCGGCTGTGGCAAGCATTTTCCACATCCCGTGCTTTTCCTTCTAGGGACAAATGAAAAACTTTCCACAAAACTTGATCGAGTGAGGCTCCCACTGGTTCCATACTCTAACGGATCATAGACAGGGATTATAGATGCATATAGGGATCCTCTCCTGCCAAGCCATGAAATTTAGGAAGGGAATTAATCAATAAGCCTTTCACATCAGAAGTTATCGCTTCCCTAATAGTTCTACGTCTTTGATTTCCATTATTCTCTCCTTCTCTCTCATGCTCACCATTTCCTCCATTATCTCCATTTCTAGGTTGGTTTGCATAAAAGTTGGGATTTTGTAGGAAAGCGGGGTTCTCAGCCATGATCACTCTCTGTCTCGACTCACTTCTACTAATTGACTGGCTTAATTCCCCTTCTTCAACTATCCTACTTCTCTCTTGTTCTTTCCTTTCTTTCCTAAGCTTCCTTAAGCGTCTCTCAATTTTGGGTTGGAAAGGAACAAGCCTAGTTCTACGGGGCATGCACAGAAACAAATTCAAAGAAAAGGAATTATAACAAAATTGACTCACAAGCACACAAAATCAAATAAAAGGTGAAATTTGAAGGATGTGAGTGTATGGAGTGTAAAAGTATGTATGTAGATGTGTATGTATGGAAAAATGCTAAGTATGGAAAATGAAAGTATGAAAGTATGCTCTTTGGGTTTTTAAAATGTATTCTATGTAGAGAAAAATTAAAAACCTATGCTATTGCAAGCAAGTTTCGCCGCGGCGTACAGCTGATAGATCCTTCACCATGGCGAAATAATTAATTTACGCCGCGGCGAGCTTTTCCTTCATATTTCGTCGTGGCGATAAGTCTGGTTTGCCACAGTGAACATCCTGTAGCTCACGTCCTCATGTTAACTCCATTTCAGCCCATTGACTCCTTTTTCCTTGAGGCTCCTATAATCAAAAATAGCAATTTGCAGTATCAATTGTCCTTAGAAAAATTTATAATGCAATCAATGTCAATTTGTAACAATTTTTACTATCAAATTGCATAAAATATAAGCACACACTCAAGGACTAATTTAAACTCAAAATCAAGAATTAAGAGTCAAAAAGTATATTAAAAACTATGAAAGTGTCGCCAATTTATATAATAAACTTGGGCTCAATCAGTAATGTATATGTTTGTGTTAACATATAACATTTTCCATTTGTTTCCAAATTGTGAACATGTTGTAGGCTCAACTTTAACTAGTTATACCGACTTGCTGATATATATGACTTATCATAAAAGGCTTAATAGATGTATTCGAATGAAGGCATGTAAAACATGTGTCATTCATTCTTTTTTATAAGTAGTGATGTTATTATGTTGAAGGAGTCATGGTAATCTTTAATTAACCATAACTGATAATTCCATAGTTTATGGTAAATTGATATAAAATATAAAATACTGGAGAATTCAAAAGTTTTGGCATGATATTGATATAAAAATGAAAAAAATCATATCTTATATTTGTAGTCCTTATGTGCTTATTTAGGTAATATGAATTGAGAAATTCTAAGATGACATATTATTAAAAAATGGAAATGTGGTTTAAGATTTACTAACTTTCAGCTTCCTTTTATGAATTTATTACCATAGAAAAAGGTTCTATCAATGTGAAATTGTTATGCTCATCATGGCCCATGTTATCATATGAAATTGTTACGTATGGGACATTTTATATCACATAGGCCTTTATGACTTATAAATGAGAAGGGATTTCATAATAAATTGCTTTTAACTATGTTTTTCAACAACAACCTAAGACTGCACCTTTTTAAATGAGTGTTAGGTTTATTGAGCCTTATTAAATAACATGACAGATGTTTTCTATCCAACTTCTTCAAAGCTTAAGGGTCCTTGAAACTTCTCCATCCTATGTACTATTGAAGACCTGAGCTTTTGATGATATCCTGTGCGAACTGGGGGTAAAATTTATGTTCATATCCCTATTAGTTTGTAAGAAGCTCATGGTGGTAATTTAAACCTACTGCTATATATTTGTAACTTATAGATCGCTTTTTTAATACCTAGTAGGTATACTAGAGGATATGCCCATAAGAATTAGTAAGTATTTTATTCCCATAGATTTTATGATATTAGATATAACTAAGGATATACAAATACCTTTGATTTTGGGATGAACTTTTCTTGCCACTTATAAGGCCCTAATAGATGTTTATAAGGAAAGCCAACCTTAAGGGTTGATGATGAGAAATTAGAATATAAGAAATCGAACCTTAGAAGCTTATTGATAGTAAGTCCAACAAGTGTCTCTAATTTGATATAATTAATAGAAATATATGTTATGTTATCTAGGAGGAAAAATAAAAAGATGTAAAAAGGATGAATTTAAACTTGAAGGAAGAAAGTAAAATGGGCGAGTACATCATAAGGTTGCATGAAATATGAACGAAAATTGATTGTTCTATCCCAACAAAAGAAGAGTAAAGCTGCAAAGGAATCTAAAGGAAACTTACACCCTCCTAGTAGGGGTTTGTTGGGTTAACTTTGATGGAAAAAGATTGATCTCAATCTAACATTCTTTACCCTTACTGTTTTTAGATTTTAATATTTCTAGTTGTTTAGGTTAATAGTTGTTTGTTTTATTAGTTTTATATCATTTTTCTTGATCTTGGTCTGTTAAATTTTTGTTGAAACTTTCTTACTAAGTGTTTAGATTTAGTGCATTTTTTTATTATTTTAGGTTTTAGAGCCTACACATACTCTAACATACCATATTGTTTAACCTTATATAGGTACACTCAGAGAAATTAAATGTACCACTTTTATACCTAATAGCTATATAGTACTATGTAGGAGGTCATATTCATAAACACGCCCCCCATGTTTCTTTAGAGGTAGACCTATATTCACTTGTGAAGGAGGACCAAAAGTTACAAAATGTACCATTTTTTGAATGACCAAGTACATGGTAGGTGTCCACTTATGTTGTAAACACTCTCTAAAGTAAGTATAAAAGCCTGCATGTTTAAGCTCATGTATAGGAGACCCAAGAAATAGAGAGTGTGACCTTTATACATGGAACTTACACAGTCCCATATATCTCCACTTATTTTTCCCTATTTTTTAGGCACATTTAATTAAACAACACACCCTCGTGTTACATATATAACATAAAGTGTAGACCCTTTATGTTTTCTCATTCCTAATTGTGTTCTTTCTCAATTGAAATTTCAATTATTCTTTTAAATAATTATTCAAACCCTCTTAAATCATATATAATGCGCCTTAATACAAATTTAGATATTTCTTCACTAACCTTTTAGGTTCATTAAGGTATTTTTCTATAACATTCTTATTTTCATTATTTAGACTCATCTTGAGATATTTAATGATATGAATTATATTTGACAGCAGTGTGTCGTAATGCTACGCCAAAATAAACTAGTCCTAGTACTATAGCAGTGGTAAGTTTAGATCGATCCCACATAGAGTGTTCGATTACCTTTTGAAATGAAAATAATTGGTGTTTAGGTTTTGGGGAGGGGTGGTGGTGGGTTGGTTTGGTTTAAAATAAGAAAATAAAATAAAACTAACTAATAAAAGTAAATTAAAGAAAACATGCAAAAATGATGAAACTGGTGAATTCATTAAGAGTCTGATTCTTTGGCTCGAGTAAAATAAAACTAACTAATAAAAGAAAATTAAAGAAAACATGCAAAAATGATGAAACTGGTGAATTCATTAAGAGTCCGATTCTTTGGCTCAATCTCGACCTACACCCTAATTAAACATATTTCATTGAATTGTTTTCTTTTTACCTCTCCTTGAACTATTAGTCGTAGGTTAATGATATGATCTATTAACCCAAGTTTTCCCTTAAGTCATGTTTAATTAAGATATGATTGTTAAGTAAACCTAACTACCAAATAACCTAGGATACGATCTCTAGATTCAATTGGGTAATCGCGTTATGAATTAGGAAAAATTATTAATCTAAGCAACAACCATATACACTCGGGTCATTTAACCTAGGTTGTGTTATCCCTAATGATTACGAACCATTAGTCGTTACAAATGAATCTTAAATATAACAATTATAGATTATATTAAAATTCTAGCTATAGGTTCATACACAAACAACCGAATTATATGATAATACGATCATTCATACATAAAATCCAAATCCTTATGCATAGGATAACACAACAAATTCGTAAAGAGAGAAAGAAACAAAAATACAAGGACAAAATGCTTAATCAAGTTTTCGGCGTCAGGAAGCTAGCCCTTCATGGGTCTCTCACAGTTAAGAGCTTTGGTTGCTCTCTTCATTCTCTCTCGAACCTTTTGAAGCCTTTTCCAGCCGAAAACAACAAAACTTTCATAAAAACCCTCCCCGTCACATGTCTTGGTTTATATTAAAAACCTAGGAGATGTGTGCTATCCACTAAGATGTTCTTTTCTTCTTTTAGCAACCGACATCTTTGTTTTATTATCCAAGCTTTGTCATGTTGTATCCCTTGCTAGCCTTCCCACATTGCATGGCTATGAAATTTTCTTGATGGTCATGAGTTATATTGCTTCATGATCTTGTTATTTCTTGTCTTTACTTGCTCTAATCTTTCCCATTCTTGCTCCATGAAGACAAGTGGATATGAATCTTTAGAAAACGACCCAAATATTGTACTTTCTACTCACTTTAACTCCTTTGCTTCCGAATTGTGCCTAAAACCACATATGAGTCAATGTGAGTATCTTAAGCAATTTCATGTCATTAATCACTAAGTGTTATGTAATAATTATACAATCAATTAAGTACTTATCAATTTCCCCCACACTTAGCTTTTGGTCGTCCTCGGGCAAAACATCAAAATTAAGCTCATAGACCAAAAAATATTTACTCATTTACTATATTTTCTAAGAATACATAATCATCATCAAACATGAATGACTTTCAAAAACATAGCAAGAACTTAACATTCCAAGTTTTACTCATGATCAATTAACATTCAATACCTTTAAAAACTGAGCAATCTAATGGTAGACTTGGAAAATGTGTTTAACTAAAATATATCCACAGGTACACTCATGACCATGTCATTCCTCAACTTTACAAATCATTTCATTTCTCCACCACTAAGGTTCATATGAAAAATCATGAATCAAAGGACTTTCTAGGTTGTAATATGGGCGAAGGTAAGGTGAAATGCATTTGGGTTAAGTAGCATGAAAGCCATCAAAGCTAGTGAAACAAAAGTAACACTTAATGCAATATCAAGCGCAAAAATTAACATTCATTCAAAACTGGGTACCATCAGTTACGATGAATGCAAAAACTATATTTTACAACTCAAATTCTCACAACAAACCACATTAAGCATATACCAATCCGAGGGGATCACTTATAAAGATTGATGATAACAATACATTGAAACTATAATGAGTGAACCTTTCAAGACAACATCTACCTCATATCTAACATACTCAAATGACCCATTTATTACAACTTTAGGAGGATGCATTAATTATGAATAACTTTGTGACACATATGCACTTTCTCATTGATACTTTATTTAAACATACACACACACATCTTTTTGCTTTTTCCCTCTTTTTTTGCGTTTTGCGTTTTCTTTTTTCTTTATTATATAAACATTAAAAGAAACTAAATTAGCATGGGAATTTCAATGTTAAGAAATAAAATAACATCCTAATCATAATAACGAACCAACACATATAGACACTCCCCACACTTATACTTTTGTACATCCACAAACTTGAGAATCAACAAATGTTCCACTAGCTTTAAGAATTGGGAAGGACATTTTGTTAGGTTTAAAGCAAGTGATGTGGTTAGTACATAAAGAAAAGACAAATAAACCTCAAAGGGGCTTATCAAATGGAAAATCATATAATGGGTAAGCTATTTGGCTAATGTAGTTCAGAAAAACAAAGAATGCCTCATCATTTTCATGTTAATGCATGCGATAAAAATGTTGTCTTGAGTAGAAAATCAAAGCAAAGTTAGGATCTACATGTCATGAAGGTCACATATAAATAAAAGACGATGAGATTGATATAGATGAGTCAGTCTATAAAGGCTCAAAATCTCACTAGCTTTCTCTACCATTAGTCACTACTCTTCTAAAGATAATGCACAATGACCAATTATAAGGGCAAAAGTACATGCTAAAGTTTCCATGAAATTCTCCAATCAACTCATTCTCTAATCATGACTATATAGTCCTAGAAGCAATAGAAAAATGAGAAAATGGTTATTTGTTTATTTTATTCTCTCTCTCTCTTTTTAACTGGGACTACCTAGATATAGTTGCAAGGAGTTACTGATGGTTGATGGCGATTGTACACTTGTATCATCCTATAAAGTCAAAGGAATTTGAGTTCTAATCCACCTTAATGACATTTATGCATAAGATCCTAGTCTATTCATTATATGCAAGGATGGGGAGTATGAGACTTGTCGCCAAGAGGGTTTTTTTTGCTATATTGCTCATACTAGAGGTAAAGGACACATTTCAACTTACTTTTTATATAGCTAGTTGAAGGATAATTTACTAAGGCTAACTTCAGGATCATCAGTGGAGGTTTGATGATTTCATACTTGACGCGTGGGATAGGAGTGCCGTGAGAGGATATGGATCTCATTGTGGTAGCTACTCCTATGCTCGTGACATTGGAGATACTTAGGATGAAGCAAATGGTTAAATTAAGGGCTAATAACTGAGGATAGCAATTCATGCTCATTGGTGCATCGCCATTAATAGATTAGGAGGTGTCTGCTTAAAAGGATTAAATTATAAGATCTAACATAAATCCTAACCCACCACCACCATCATCATCATCATTTGCAATAGCAACTCAACCAACGACTTTGACATATATCGAGGAGTATAGACACTACCTAGGCGACACTTTGCTGTAGATTGTGCAAAATAACATCCACTAATATGTCCATATAAGCTAGTTATGATGGTGGAGATTAAATATATTCTAGCAATTACAAATGGAGATGGAGATGAATTCAAAGAGTCTAGGGAATTGGATGATCCTATAGAGCATAACGTGCTCGAGGCACTAGCTGTTGAGGAGGATGTTGAGGATGTAGATATTAGAGAGCCAAAAGACACTACTACACCAATTGGAGAGGAGACTACTATTCTCAACGATGGCATAAGGATAATGGCAACCAAGTCCTCTATAAGGAAATTGATGGAGATAATTTCGTTTGGGGACTTAGAGGACCAACTAGAGATAGTGCCGTATGTGTCACCTCCAATACCACCACCTCTTTAGGACCATCACTATATTTTTGTATTATGTACTTTTTCTACTTTTCATGGTTTAAGTGAATATTATTGATCAAGTGTATACATAATTTTAGATATTTTTACTTTATTTTGATTTAACATTTTACCCTTTTTTTGTAGTCCATTTAGCACTTTAATGATACATCAATCGAATGGACTTACATCTCAACTTGTCCAAATGACTAAAAAATTAGGGAAGTTTAAGTCCTTTATATCCTTTACCTTTTCTCATTTTTATTATTATCTCATGTGATGGAAACATTAAGTAAAATGTTTATTTTAAGTGTGGATTGCATATATAAGAGTACACTCAAGCTCATCAATATTGTCATTATTTTCTCAATATGAGGTAAATATTTAGAATTTTTCTTTTAAAGCATGTCATTAGAAACAATTCATTATAAATTTGATTGTTTATGTAACTAGCTATGAGTGTTTATGAATAAGTGAGTTTGATTTTCCCTATAAATTTGTAGAATCAAATACTCGATGCTCGTTATGATATTATTTTTAGAAGGTGTACATGCATAGGTAATTTTGATTTTTTAGCATTTTTATTATACAAAAATAGTATTATGTAAATAAATGAGCTTAATAATGTCAAACTACTAGCTTTGTACCAATAAAAAGGTCAAAGTTAAAGAGTGGTGCTAGTAGTCATTTGAGATGGTGACCAAGTTGAATAGCCAAGGATATTCATGACAAGGTGTTTTCTTTCACGTAAAAAGGCTATATGGAGGTTTTTTAGGTGATTCCAAGGGGATTTGAATATTTTTTTGGAAGAAGGTATGATAATCCTTCTATAGGTAAGTAGCTGTTGAAGAATCTGGTAAGTTGCTAATTTAGGACAACTTATGGGGGCCTCCACTGAAAGCTATTCTGGGGGTCCTTTATTCCCTCCATTGTTTAGAAATGAGCTAGTTTCCAAATCCACAGGAAGCTGGCAGCATTAAATCAAGAAAAACTTGGAACAATATGGTGGACTTTGATAACTTGAGGGACAAACCAAAGCTCTTTCCTGTAGCTATTAAACAAAGCATTGTCACTTCTCCACTAGAGATGTTGCATAAGGGAGCAAAATATTGGGGAAACATGATGGTAAGGTACTTTTTAAATAAAATACCTACCTTTCTATAGATCCACAACTAGGCACAAGTCAAATGGGGAAGTAAAGGGTTAAACAAAGTCTTACTTACTAAGGATGACAGTGAGTCCTTTTCCAATTCACTGACAGCGACTCCCTAAGAAAAGTAATGGAAGCTAGGTTATGGAATATTTTGGGATTACCTATGTTTTTTCCAAAATGGGTTCCTAGAATTGAGCTCAACAGATCTAGGATAGAATCCATTCCACTGTGGATTAATTTACATAATATTCCACTAGAGTGGTGGACTTTAAATGGTCTAAGCTTCTTTGCAAGCTTTGTTGGAAGACCTATTGTCTTTGATTTAGCTACTACTAAACTAGAAAAAAAAGTTATACTAGAATATGTGTTGAGGTGAACTTGAAGAAGGACATTCTATATGTTCAATATGTTATGAATCATGATCCAAATGGGGAATTAATCAAAATAGAAGTCCACTTTTTTTTTACAATTAGAGACCACAAATGAGGAAAAAAGAATGGAAGCCAACATGAAAGAAATTTGTTTCAAGGAGCTATGCTAACTTGATGGGAATTAGGGAAGATCTAGCTCTAGCTATTGATGATGATAACTTAGGAAAAGAGCATATAGAGAAGCTGACAAACAAACCTAAGATTATACGTTTGTTTAATAAGTATAACAAGTCTATATTCCAGCACAAAAAGAGAAGCATAATGAAACAAGTAAGGAGGGAAGATTAGATGGTCTAGAATATGTTACTAATAAACATCATTACAATGGCATAATTATATTTGCATACAAAAAGGAAAGTTACAGTGACACTATAATCTAGCTCATATCAGTATGCTTATCTTAATTGCAATCTTGATAATTTAGGCATTTCTTTTAAGGTCTTTATTATATATTCTTCTAAATTTGAATTTAAAAGATCTTAATATGAATTTAATTTTTGATACATTTAATAC
Organism: Erythroxylum fimbriatum; assembly: GCA_026770325.2. NCBI lineage: Eukaryota > Viridiplantae > Streptophyta > Magnoliopsida > Malpighiales > Erythroxylaceae > Erythroxylum > Erythroxylum fimbriatum. The sequence continues at coordinate 522,767 of JANZLH020000102.1, forward strand.
TTGACACTTAGTAATTAATACTTTAAAATCCTTAAGACACTCACTTTAGTTCATATTTGATCTTAGGTACAATTTGGAAGCATAATAGCGAAAGTGAACCGAAAGCATACTCATTGAGCCATCTTCTTGAGATTCACACTCAATTGGCTTTATGGAGAAAGAAGGAGAAGGATTAGAATGAAGAGGAGGCAAGAAAATACCAAAAGAAATGAAAAGATGCAAAGTCATGGTTATGGGAGGTGTCTCACAGCCATGACAAATTTATCATGGGTATAACACTAGTGTCACGAGCATGACACTCCTTGTCACGCCAATGACACATGTTCACGAACATTGCACACCAAATCACGCTCATGAACTTGCCATTTGTCCCTCCTGTAACCTAGTTTTTTACTATAAAAGCATTAAGTTGTGACGACAGAAGGAATTTCGAAAAACATTCGCGATTTTCTTCATTCCTTCTTCAGTTTTTAAAATTTCCAGTGGAGATTCATGGCTCTTTCTTTGAGACTGATAGAGAAGATGGAGGGCTAACCTTCCCAATGCCGATTCAAAGGTGAAGTCCACGCCAAGGAGCACATTTAGACATATTGTCTTCGTGTATCATTTTCTTTTCCTCCTTTCAGTTTGTTTATGTATCTTGTGTTTATTGATTGGGTATTGTGAAAGAATGATCTTGATTCTCTATTGGATTGTTTTCCATGAGAACCCATTGCTAGAACTTTGAATATGATATGTAATATCATGTTTGAATTCGTTTGTCGCAACTAATAGTATTATATCATTAAGGATAATGTAACCTAGGTTAAATGATCCAAGCTTGTGTGATTATTGTTTAGATTGGTCTGTTTTTCTCACTCATAAGGCGAATGTTTGATTAAACTTAGAGAGCTTATTTTAGGCTATTCGATAGTTAAGGTTAATTAACGAGCTATTCTTGATTAACTACGACTTAAGGAAAAATCAAGATTAATAGAGCTTGTTGTTAATTCACGATCAATAGTCTAATGAGAAGTGGGAATACAATAATGCAATGACATATGTGAAATTATATGTAGGTCGAGGTTAAAACAAAGAACCAAATTTCAAACCATTCATCAATTTTATCACTTTGTTTTTTTTTTAGAAATTAAAAAGTTTCATTAAAAAGGGAGGATATACAACTGAGGTACAATGCTAGCTCAGCAGACATGGTTTAAGCTCATGGAGACTTAAATGGTGTCGAAGACAAAGGGTCAAAATACAGACAACAAAATCCATTGAGAGATCCCCAAACATTTAGGGCAAAACGTCCTAATACTTTCTCTAGTATTCAAAACCAATTTCCAAATTCAGCGTGTTGGGCCCCGGTTTGCATTAAGCATGTTTGAATTATTTCGAAGTTTTAATTTGATATTTTTAATTTGATTGGAATAAATTGAGGATTTTATTGTCTAAGTTATGATTATTAAATGAAGA
>JANZLH020000102.1:576824-593066 GCA_026770325.2 Erythroxylum fimbriatum
TCTCTGCGTGGATACCTTTAGAGATAGTCTCTATTGGCTATTCAGGTTTGAGTCTTCATACCGACACCTGGATCCTGTCTTTCGGGAAGGTCCCGGTAACAAAAATTTTTGTTTTCCGCACCTGATACATGTGATGTACCTCCCTGGATTTTCCTACATGTGTCTTAGACCATCTCAAGCAATAAAACTAAATGGAATTTGTACAAGTGCAATAGAAAATAAGGAATCTAAGTATTTAGGCAAGGAACGACAAAAAATACATGTTTATATTTATATCCCATTTAATCACGTCTAAGGTTATAATTCATTTTTTAACAATCTTCTAGAATATAAATGAAGCCTTAGTAAAGTTTCCATTAAACCACACCAATTTCCATTGAGGGATAATCACTTCAGGAGCTTTGAAAAGGGATACATAAAAGTTGTCTATGAATTTTATGAATTATATCTTAATCAAATAGTAGTATCCTCTTTGCTTAAGTCAAGATTATAGTTTGAAATTGAATTCATGATTATGGAAAGCCTCTTTGTTGATAATGTAACAACCCCTTGGTTATCTCTTTAAGTCTTGCTCTAGATGGAATACTTAGATGAGGTGAACTAAACTCTAGAAGCAAGTGAAGAGAACTTAATTCATTCTAGTTTTCATGCCAAAAAGCTAGTTTTCTCCCTATTCCTAATTAAAAATTTCATCTCCTTAGCTATGAAATCTTAGTTTCAGTAATTAATTTATCCCATAATAACTTCTAATATATATATCATAATAATGTTTTCTTTAACATTTTAATAACTTTGTCCCTACCATTGTAAAATTTTAGTGACAATAAATTTTACTCCAAGGTTAAAATTTAATAGTGAAAAAATAATATATATCTAGTTATGAAACTCATTGACAAGAAAAATAAGGTTGTCCTATATATTCATTTTAGTTTTTATGTATCCACTTCATATGTTTACTCTATCTTCTCTTCCTTATCTCTTTTTTTGTTCTTTTGGTTTCCATAGAGGTTAAACTTTTCCCATTTAGTGGTTTGGCCTCTTATAAAGTGTTTCTTTTGTTTGCTACTCTATATTATCTTCCTTCAGTTCCTATTACTCTTTATCTTTTTATTGCTTTCTTCTAACTCCTTCTTCCCACCGCCTTGCTCATTTACCTTCCTCATCCTTTCTTATCCTACATCATTCAGTCTTTTATCATTTTTTCCTCTTCATCTGCTTCCTTGTAGTTTCCTTATTATAACCAGTTCTTGGCTAACTAGAGCTTCTTTTTGGGCAAGTAAAAGGCATTTCTCTCTTTTCATTTTTGCCTTTTCTTGCTTATTTTTAGAACAATTTTTGAAACCTTTTTGTAGGATAGTTGAACATTTTTCCTTTTAAAGCTAAGACTACTGAACCCCTATATGAAACTAGTAAACTTTCCTCTCTACTTGATCTTTTCTTTCCTCTTCCCTCTAAAACTTGTTGTCCCACTTTAAGCTTCATTATTCCTCTAAGTCTACCTCTTTCATCTCTTCCCCTACCTTCTCCTCCTATCTCCATTACCTAATCTTCTTCTTATCATGTTCCTTCTCCTACCCGTTTTGCTCATAATTTTATAGATCCCATGACCATCTTAAAGCCTCTTAGTTATTCTTCTTATATTAATCTACACCTCAACTAGAAATAGGTGATTAAAAAGTCTTCCTATGTATCACTTCAATATTTCCCTCTAACTCTAACAACATCCAATAAGATAGTCATAGTCTCTCCACCTCTATAAATCCTCAAGAAATGTTCTAAAAGTTAGTGCTTTACTCTTATTGGCTTCTTTCTTGGGAGAAGACCAGGCTTTCCTTTGATTAATGACTGGGCCGTAAAGCACTAAAACAATAGAGTTCTTATTAAGGCTTTTCTTAACAAGGAGGAGATGTTCTTTTTAAGTTCTCCTCTAATTATGGAGCTTATGAAGTGCTGAAGTGGCTTTGGAACTTCTGCATTCTTCCCCTCTTCCTCCAATCTTAAAATTCAATCATTAACTTAGATGATACCATATGCAATCGAATTACCTTGTAGACAAGCCTTCATAAAGTTCCTCTTAAATACTAGTACATCAAAGATTTGAGTCTATTAGTATGCTATATTAGCAAGCCAATTTGTATGAATAAGGCAACTACATCTAGGTTAGTGATAGGATATACTAGATTTTATGTCCTTGTTAAGTTAAAGTGAGAGTTTCCTAACACTATACCATTTTTTGGGTTTAAGTGAGAATGATTCATTGGTTAAGGATACCATCAACATCTCTTACCAATAAAGGGCATCATTCAAGCAGCAAAGTAAAGTCTAGAAATCCAATAGAAGATTATTATAAAAAAGGGGGATTACTATGAGCTAATAAGCAAAGGAGAATCACATCATCTATATTCTTCAATTTTATTTTTGATCCAAGAAGCGATTGTAAGAGGGATGAACATAGAAGTGATAAGCTTTAAAATTTATAAATGTTATAAGAAACTAACAGGCATTAAAAAGGAGCTTAATAAACTCATATCAAACCTCCACTCTAACACAAACCTTTTTTAATAATATAAGAGCAATTGAACCAAAAGAAGAAGGAAATCTATAATTCTCCTAGGAACTCATTAGCTCTAATTAATGATAAAGTTACTTTGAAAAATTATTCAAAAACTATTGAAACTCATTGCTCCTTGATCAAGCAAAAGGCTAGAATTCTATGGCTCAAATATGTTGATAGTAACTCCATAAATCCCTTCTAGGAAAAACAAAATAGAGTCAATTCTCTAAGTTTAGAATATGGTCGTGTGATAAACAATCAACCTCAACTCTTGGATCACACCTTAGATTACTTTCATAACTCAATGGGAACTCTTACTTCTAACTCCTCTTCTATCTCAGTCCTCAATATCTTTTTCCATAAATTCCTATCCTAACTTTAATGTTATCTTCTTATTAGGACATTCACTAAGGACGATATTGAAAATTCTATCTTTAGATTTAAACTAAACAATTTCCTTGGTCCAAATGGTTTTAACACTTGCTTCTTATAAACCACATATATGTAAAGCAATTCTAAAATTTTTACCCAATGTTAAAATGTTGAAAGTTTAGAATAAAACACATATACACTTGGTTCCTAAAGTTGTCAATCCTTCCTCATTAAGGGATTTTAGACCTACAACTTATTATAATACCCTTTACAAGATAATTGCAAAACATTTAGCTAATCTATTGAAGTTTGTTCTCCCTTCCTTTATCAACCCAACCTAAGTTGCATTCATATATTGAAGATCTATAGGGTATATTGCTTGTTCGAGAATTCTTTAAGAACTATCATTTAAAAGAATCTAGGCTAACTTGTAAGATAAAGATTTATCTTAATAGAGCTTTTGACTTTATGTCTTGGGAATTCATTCTTCACTCTGTAATTGCCGTTGGATTTCCAATTCAATTCACTTTTTGGATAAGTCAATATGTCACCACATCATCTTTCATTATGTTTGTTAATTATGAGGCCTCAAAATTATTTAAAAGAGCTAGATGAATTATGTAAGTGATCCCCTCTCCATATACCTATTCACAATCGATATTTATATCTTATCTAGACTTATTTTTCATAATACTGGCATAGAAAATAGTTTCAAATACTATAAAAAATTAAAGAAATTCAATTTTATTATTTATTATTTATAGATGACATTCTTCTCTTCTTTGGAGTTAATTTTTGATTTGTTTCCTATTTTACTAAGTCTTTGAAAACTTTTAACATGATTTTTAGTTTGAGTGTTAACAAAGAATAGTTTTGCCATGGTTTCAGTTGATGCAACCTACATATATTAAAATCTTATCGACACTTTAGGTTTTCTCCCAATTCTCCTCCAATCATCAACATTGGAATTCCAATTTCTACCAAAAGAATTTCTATAGGAATTTCCAACGTCTCTATGACATGATAAGGAATACAATTGGCAATTGGTGTAACAAATCCCTCTCTCATATGGGGAGATTACAATTGATCTCATATGTACTTATTAGCTTGTACATCTGTTGGTTAGCACATCTCATTCTAAAAAAGAAGATTTACAAGGACATAGAGAATCCTATAAGGAATTTCCTTTTGGATAAGAGGTGTTCACTAAAAAACTTGTGCAAATTTTATTTGGAAAAGCATTTGCATATTAAGGAAAAAAGGAGGATTAAGCATTCATTTTATCGAGGTAGTAAACAATGTTTTGCCAGCTATAATGTTATGGAGCCTTCTAAAGGATAAGGAATCCCTTTAATTCAAATGGGAAAATTAACAATATGTAAAAGACAAAAACTTTTGGACCATTAACAATTAGGAAGGACTCCTCTTGGATAATAACTCAAATCCTAAGAAAGAGGGCATAGATGCAATCTTGCGAAATGGTAAAAGCACCTAGATACGGTTTGGAAATTGGGGAAAATTGGGTCCTCTAAATATGATTCCTAGTTACCATAACTTTAGACTACTATTCCCTAAAAATACTAAAGTTAGTGTTATAATCAATGAGAGGTAACTACTTACAATAATAGGAATAACAACTTTTTCAAAAATTACTTCCCTAACTATCATATGAATTAATATTCATAGGAAACCATTATTTGGCTACATTTTTCATCTAAAAGCTTCACCAAAAAATCATGCACATATTTGATTAGAGAATATGACCTTTAATTTAAATGGTACAAGCTAGTTTGGTGTAATTTCTTATCCATTAGAATCTCTTTTATTCTCCTATTAGCTGTGAGAAATAGTTTAAGCCCCTTGGACAAAGTTAAGAGCTCTTCCCTTATCAATCCTCTTTGTAAGCTATGCAAAACTTATTATGAGTCTTATGATTATCTCTTCATTGATTGTCTTTTTGCAAACAAGCTATAAAAGAACATGCAACTCTTTTGCAATCACTTCTTCAATGCCAATAATTAGAGCAGTATACTATAATGGTTTCTGAACCAAGTCATTTGAAAGGTGATGACTATAACTTTTTTAAGGTTACATTCGGGAATACTATTTATACAATATAGTGGAAAAAGAACTCTAGGTTATTTAGGAATTAACAACATGACCTTTAAAACATCAGAAGGATAAGGGAAATCATTTTAACCAAAGGTGGCACTCTATCTCTCTTAGCTGAATTATCCATTAGGTGAAATTTATAAATACCATTAACTAAAAAGCGTAAGGATTTATTTGTTCCTCTTTTGATTTTTTAGTGTTGTAAATGTTATTGACTAGTATGAAGATTATGGCTAGTAACTGAATTTTAGTCTGACTCTTTTGGCTAGCTTTGTTTGTTTAACTATTATTTTGTAACTTTTATGGCTTTGGCCTAGTAATATATATCATTTTAACTTCCAATCAAAAAGTGTATGTTACATCAATGTTTCGTATAAATTAAACATTATTAGAAAAGTTTACAAATTCATAATTGATTATACTGCCATACTAATTATAAATAGATATTTATGTATAAATTTTAAATTGATATAAATTATTTGAATAATTTATTCAACTTATTCATTATAATAATTAAAGTCACTTTCTTTAAAACTCATTGTTGATCCAATTTTGGAGAAAATAGCTTTACTTTTTCATATTTATAAAAAAATCAAATAAATTAACTTTTTTTAATTCTCAATTTCATTTAAGAAAAGGTTAATGATATAGAATTTTGTTGTGGTTTAACTTATTCCAAAAACTACTTTTTTATTTTGAATAACTTACAAAGAATTATATTTATATTAATATTATAAAAATGGTAGATTAGTGAGCTTAAATATTATATTAATTTACCATCTAGCTCTCTAACTTCATCTGTTTTGTTTCCTCCTATTCCCAAAGCCTAGAATAAGCTAGTTAGCGACAGTGAAAATTTTGATAAACTTAGAGTCATTCACTCTGTCAAGAACTATCCCTTTTATATTATCACTCCTTCTTTAGAAGTCCTTCAGGCTAGATCTACAAAGTGAAAGCCCATTGTGGTTGGCTTCTTTCTAGATAAGAGGCCTTCCTTCCCTTAGATCAAGGCATGAGATTATTCATTATAGAACAAGCATGACTTAGAACAAATTCTCATTAAGGAAAAGGACTGTTTCCGCTTTAAATTTACAGATACGAAAAGCATATATTATGTAATTGACTAAGGTCCTTAGGTATGACAAACCTATCTTCCTCCTTTAATGGTATTTGGTTATGAAACTTAATAAGAACAGCCTCAAGAGCAATATACCTCTTGAATAATGGTTAGTTATAGGTCTTAGTTACCTTGCAAGTGTTTTTGTAAAACCTCTAAGGCTTGATGAACACACAACTAGCTTAAGAAGATTTGTACTTGTTAATTTATGTATTAATAAAGAGAAAGATGTTAAATTCCTCGATGCCCTCTTAATACACCATCTCAATAAGATTGGCAATTTGACTCATATTGGAATCTCACTCTTATCTTTAGAGACCTTCTTAAGAAAAATTGGTTAAAGTTTAAAGGCCCAAAACTCAGACTTTGGATTAGAAAAATAAGCTTGCCTCTTTGGGGAATGCCAAGTTCCCCTAAGAATGGTAAGTGGCCTATTAAACTAAAGGTATCATCTAATTTCTAAATTCCTTTTAGTAAGTTAATTTCTAAACTTGAAAACAATATGGGCAATTTGATAAGGGGAAACTTTAAGAAAATATCAAAGCCCTCTCCTTTGACTGTTTTCATCTTTGTTTAAGATAACTATAAACTAGAAAAAGCTTAGGAGAATATATCTAAAGGAATATATGACATTTTAACACCATTTTCTTATAGGAAGTCTAGTAGGAAAACAAACAGCAAGGGTTATCAAGCCTTCACTTTTCAATTATCATATCTTTAAATGTGACGGGATTAAATTCCCCAAAAAGAAAACAACAGGTTGTAAAATATTAAATAGAAGAGAAAATGCTTGTAATTATTGGCATGTTGAAAACTAAAATAAAAGAACAAGCTTTTAACAAAGGACTAAGGTTCCTTGGTAGTAAATGGGAAACAATCTCTAATTATTCAACACATTTTAATGGGAGAATTTTAGTAGCTTATAGTCCTATTATTCTTAAAATTCTCCATTCACACCTTGTTGATCAGTTTTCGTACCTGATTCTTTAATTTCATTCAATTTAGAAAGTCATTAATGTCACCTTTATATATGCTTCAAACCTTGCAATTTAAAGAAGATATATATAGAGATAACTAGAAACCCTAGCCACACTTATCCAAGGCCTTTGTTTAGTTTTGGTTCCCTTCAATTGTACCTTATTTGCTTAGGAGGCATAAGATTTTAAGTTGCTCCCTAAGCTAGTTGATGATGATTTCAAAAATTCTTTAGACAACTTTGGGCTCATTAACCTTAACAATAAGGGTAATTAATTCACTTGGGTAAATAAATAAGAGGGTAGATGGTCAACAAGGAAAAAACTTGATAAAGGGATTACTAATTCAATTTGGATGTCATTTCTTCCTAATAATTATTGATTTTTCAATGCTCCACATATTTTTGACCATTTTCCTCTAGAAGTCAATATCCCTATTCCATGATAAAGATGAGAACTCCCATCAGGTTTGTGAATTTCTTAACTAAGCTTGATGGATATGAAGAAGCCCTAATCAAGGATCTTTCATACATATTACTAGACATGAAGCTCATAAACTAATAAGGAAGCTACAAGTGTTAAGGGATGAACTCAAAATCTTACATAACAAACACCTCAAAATTACTTACACTTTTTTTGTCATTTCTTCTTAAATTGAACTTTAGGAAAACCAAGAGAAACTTTATGCTAATCCTGGAGAGGCGTTTTTAAAGGATAGGAGAAAAAGATGCTTAATAGATATCTATATGCTCTTGATGCTCTTCACTGGTTGAAAAAAGGTGATGCAAGTTCAACTTATTTCCTTAGAGCCATCCAAACTAAAATGAACTCTAATAAGATAATTGTTATATTTGATGTCAATAGGATACTTTGTAGGATCAAAAACTCCTAAAGAAGCTTGCCTTTAAACACTTCTAAATGATAATTGATTCAGAATATGTCTCTTTATCAACATTCCAGTTATTGAATACATTACCCCTAGCTTGTCTCATGATTAGATTAGCTTCCTTACTTCACCTTTCTTAAATCTAGAGATTAAGAAAGCCCTCTTTAGTATGCCTCCTAACAAAAACATCTAGACCTAATGGATTCAATGTTTCCTTTCTTTTTTTTCAAAAGTCTTATAATTTACTTAGCAATCACATTTGTAGTGTTGTCAAAGAATTTTTCAGATAAAAAACTTGCTCAAGGAGTTTTGAAGGATTTACATCTATCTTGTTCCAAAAGCACTTAACCCTTCCTTCAAAGACTATAAGACCATTTCATGTTGTAATACTATCTATAAAATCATCTCAAAGATTTTGGATCATAGATTAATAAAAAAATCCATTAAAAGTTGTTTAATGAAGATTGATCTGTTTAAGGCCTTTGACACCATTAGTTAGAATTACATCCTTTATGCTCTATAAGGTTTTAGCTTTCCTTACAAACTCATTAATCGACTTTATCAATGCATCTCCACTCCTTCATATAGCATTCTATTAAATAAGGAAGCTCAATATATGTTTAGAGGTACAAATAAGATAAGGCAAGGAGATCCTATCTCACCTTACATCACTATTATCTATATTGAGGTTCTATCAAGAATTATCTCTTTCAATATTGCTTAAGGTATGCCATTTAGTTACCATTATAAGTGGGAGAACTTATTGCTTCATAACCTTTCCTTTACTGATGATATATTCCTATTTTGTGGTGTTGATAAGGATTTAGTTAGGACTCTAATATATTCCCTAAAGCTTTTTTATGATTTCTCTGACTTTACAATAAGCATGTCCAAAAGCAAATTTTTGTTTCTTATTGTTCAAATGGAATGTTTTAAGTTATTAGAATTATAAGCTTGTAGCTTCACAATCACTCCTTCAAATACTTAAATATCCCTATTTATACTTCTAGACCTATATATAGTGATTGTGTCACTCTTTTTGACTCTATTGATGAGAACCAACAACTAGAAAACTAAGGTTCTCTCTTATATAGGATGGTTCTCTCTTATATAGGTAGGTGTCAACTAACATCTTCCATTTTTAACAATATAAGTGTCTATTGGAGCTCCCATTTGTTTTGCCTCTTAATCTCATAAAAGTGATTAGTAAGCTTCTTAAGAACTTCCTTTAGAGTGATTTAGCTTATGTAAAAGGACTGGCTAAAATTAGCTAGAAAGATGTTTGTCTCCCTAAAGAACAAGGTGGGTTAGGAATAAATGTGTTAAAACAACAAAGTTCTTATAGCTAAAAGAATATGTAGATTGTTCAGTTATCTTAAGATCTTATGGGTGAAATAGATGCATAAGGAATAATTAAAGGGCAATATCTTTTAAAATATGAAAGTTAATCCTTACAACCTTTGAACTTTAAATCGATTGTTAAAACTTAGAGAAGTAGTCCAAGGAAATGAAATTTCAAATTGGTAATGAAGAAATCTCTACTTTCTAAGGATAACTGCTCCAACCTTGAGCCTCTCTATATACTTCCAAGCTTCTCATTATTGTAGTGTATAATCCCTCTAAATGCTAAGGATAAAATGGTTATTAGAGAAGATAGGTGGTGTTATGAACATAGAAGAGTAATTTATATCCTCAATGCAACTCTAAACTATAGGCCTAACTCCTCTAAAGAGGACTCCATTATGTGGCTAAGACACAAATATGGGAAATTCACAAACATTATATGTACATTTGTCTTCAAACCTCCTCTTAAGGATGTTTCTTGGAGCAAGATGTTATAGCTTAAATGTCATATTCCTAAGGAATTTTTTAATTCTTTGGATGGATTTTAGGAAACCCCTTACAACTTTTGATAAAATCAATTGGAACTTAGATCTCATTTCCTCACGTACATTTTATCAATCTACACTTGACAGTCTTGATTTGTGAGAAGGAAAACATAAATGTACATCTGAAAGTAAGAAGGAAGGAGAAGTTAGTTACGTAAGTTGTCAAATAACAAACAATAATTAGTTTAGCCCTTTTAACAATTTTTGTTGTAAACTATAAAAAAACTTTTATATACATATACTCTTTTTTCATAAAGAATAAGATAATAGAGTGTTCTTTAAACTTATCATCACTCTCTTATTTTTAGGAATTCACTGTTCATATTCACCCTCTGTTCTTCATGTTTTTGGAAAAATATTGTTCACGTTCATCCTCTGTTCATTGTTTTTAACATGATATCAGATCTCATTTGCCCTTAAAATGTTGAGAATAACGTATTCCACACCAAAAGTTGTTACATTATTCTCATGGAAAATTAGAGTTCAACTTCATCTCACAATTCCTCACTAGTCAACGATCCAAATTATTTATCCTTCATTTATCTATCAGATAATCATAATACATTGATCACATCTCCAAAACTCACATCTCTCAACTATGCTACATGGAGCAAGCCATTCATTCTTGCTCTCTCAATCAAAAACAATAATAGCTTCATTGATGGTATAATTTATAAACCAAATATTAACTATCCAATTTACAATGCATGGAATCGATGCAATAATCTCATCATCTCCTAGCTTTTAAAATCTATGAGCCAACATTAGCTTCGACAGTCTTCGACATAGACTCATCTATAAAAATATGGTAATTACTTAAAAACAGTTTGATGAACCTGATGATAATCAAATATACAGATTACGATATGATCTATCTATGTTAAATCAAGGAAATAAATCTATTGATGCTTATTATCCAGAACTTACCATGATTCTCGAAGAGTTAAGATACTATAGACCTTATCCTCATTTTCTATGCAAAAATTGCAATCCTTATTGCTTTCAGTACTATATAGATCAGTAGATGAAGGATGTTGTCTTTAAATTTCTGATTAGATTAAATAAAGAGCCACTTTCATTAGTCTTCATAATTTTACTGATGATACCATTTCCCACCTTGGAGGAATCATATAATATGGTAATAGGGGATAAATCTAGAAGGGTAATACAATGTCTATCACAACCTCTAATTGAACCATCTATGCTAGTATCTTTTGGTGATTAGTTTAAGAAAGGGAAAACAGAAGTTATGTGCATCATTGTGGAAAGAAAGGACATATAAAGGAGAAATGTTACAGAATAATTAGTTTTCCTTCTGATTTTAAATTCATCAAACTAAAACATCAAGGGAAAACATTGGTGAATGTGGTTAGTTCAGATGGAAACAATGTTGCAAACAACATAGAGAGTGACCCTACTAAGGTTCAAGAAACCTTTCCAATGACACTAACTTAGAATCAAATGCAAAAATTAGTGGACCTTCTAAGTGGACAAAGAACAGCTCAATCATCCAGCTCTAACTAGGGTATGTATAATACATAGCCGAATGATCTAGGTAATACATAATATTCCAACTTCATATGTACATCTTTTACCTCTCCTTTTTCATTCAACACAAGCATATTTAATGAATTTCAGAAATGCACATTATCATTGCATGATAAATGGGTGTTAAACACAGGTGCTTCTGATCATATGTGCAACAATGCTTCACTTTTAAATAATGTCAAATACACTAAAAATGTATGTTTAGATGCCAGATGGTCAAAAAAATTCAAGTTACTCACCTAGGTTTTATATCACTTTTCATATGCATTCCCTCATTTAAGCTCAATCTCCTATTTATCAACAAATTTGCAAAAACTCACAAATGTTCCTTTGTGTTTTCTCCTAAACACTTTGAAGTCCAGGGCCTATATCCCCAGATGATGATTGGTCATGCTAAAGAATATGGAAGTCTATACTTCCTTCAACAAGTTTCAAATTCCTTTGAAAGAACTTTTGGAGTCACTAGTAAACTTAGCTCAATTTTTATTTCCAAAGTGTTTGACATTTGGCATTATAGACTTAGACATGTTGCTCATGATAGATTAAGTATAATAAGCATATCCTTCCCTAACATTATGTCTCATCCCAATAATATCTGTGAGATCTACCTTTGGCCAAACAAAAGAGACTCCCTTTTCCCTCATATATTAACAACATTGAAAAACCATTTGATTTATTACATATTCATGTTTGGGGACTGTATTCTGACCCAGTAATTAGTGCTTTTCCTTATTTCATTACACTAGTTGATGAATTCACTAGAGTCACTTAGGTATATCTCATGAGACACAAGTCAGATGTGCAATTCATTTTACTTGTTTTTTACAAACTGATTGAAACATAATTCAATAGAACCATTAAAAGAATCATATCAGATAATGCCAAAAAACTTGACATAAAGTCATTCTTTGCCAAAAAAGGAATTGAACATCAGTTGTCTTGTATTAAAAATCCTAAACAAAATGCCATTATCAGAAGAAAACATCAACACCTGCTTAACGTTGCTCTTTTCATTCCAAACTTCCAAATAAATTCTAGGGAGAAGCAATTCTCACATCTTGCTATATAATCAACAGAATTTCTACAAGAGTCTTACAAAATCTAACACCTTATTAAAAACTTCTTGGAAAAACAACTCACTACTCACACATGAAAGTCTTTGGCTCACTTTGTTTCACTTCCACACTTCACAATCACCGACAAAAATTTGAAGTTAGAGCAAGAAAATGTGTTTTTATTGGATATCCTGTTGGCATTAAAGGATACAAAGTTTATGATCTTGTTAATCATCAAATTTTTGTCTCAAGAGATGTTGATTTTCATGAACATTTTTTTCCTTTTGATCTAAATTATTCATCGGACATCAAACTCAATAATAATTCTTGTCTTTTATCGAATACTGATTTGTATGACATTTCATCAAACACATCACATTTACATAACAATAACAATAATGAACTTGAAAATGCATCAAGATCTGTTTGTGATCCCATCACTTCATTCCTTGCATCACCCTTATAAGAAACATCTTCTTCATATATTTAATCACCTCATCTTCAACCACTCAATCAACTACCAGCTCTCCACAACCTATTAGACGTTTAACAAGGAAACCAAAAATTCCCAAATATTTTGATATATATCGGCATAATCTTAAGATGAATTCCTCATCAACCACTTAACACTTCATCTCCAATTTTCTCACAACCTCTAACCTCTCAAAGAACAACAATTTTTTTGTATCTACACTTATAACCTTGCAGAAACTCATTCACTATCACAAGGCTATGTATGTGGAACATTGAGAAGAGCAATGGATGAAGAGCTATATGCTTTGGAAGAAAATGATACTTGGGATGTCATATGTCTTCCACCTAGACAGAACATTAGCTACAACTAGGTGTATAAGACGAAGTTAAACTCAAACGGAACAATTCAACGATTCAAGGCAAGACTTGTAGCAAAGGTTTTAATTAAAAGGCTTATTTTGACTAGATCAGAACCTTCAATCTAGTTATTAAACAAACAACTGTACGACTATTCTTCACTCTAGCTGCTGGAAGTTGTAGCAACTTGACATCAACAATGCGTTCTTAAATGGTGAATTCGTGAAGATGTGTATATGGAATTACCTTAGAGATATGAAATAAAGGGGGAGAAAATAATTGTACAGTATGCAAACTCAAAAAAATCACTTTACAAACTCAAGCAGGAACCTAGACAGTGGAACTTTAAATTCACAAAAGCTCTCCTTGAGTTTGATTTCTCTCAATCCATGCCAGATTACTCCTTATTCACTAAAATGTCTTCATCTAATGGTCTGGTATCACCATTAGTTTATGTAGACGATATTCTAATTAGATGCAAAAAGTAAGAAGGAATTAATAGAGTACTCAATTTCATGACTACAAAGTTCAAATTAAAAAACTTAGGACAACCTAAGTTCTACCCTAGAGTTGAAATAGCAAAATTAGAAAAAAGGGATAGTTTGTGTCAAAGGAAATATACCTTAGATCTTGTGGAACAATGCGGACTGTTAGGTGGAAAACCGAGTTCAATACCTATTGAACTAAGTCATGGATTAAGACAAATGGAAAATGATTTCTTGGATGATCCAACAACCTGTAGAAAGCTTGTCAAAAAGCTGATATACCTCAACTTTACAAGACCTGACCTTAATTATTCAGTCCATATCCTATCCCAATTCATGAGTAAACCGACCAAGAATACATTGACAAGCTACCTTGAAAGTGGTCAAATTCTTGAAAGGAATCCCACGACAGGGAATTGTCCTAAATGTTGAAGGAAATACACATTTAGAATGCTACACAGATAGTGATTGGGAAACTTTTCCAGACACAAAAAGTCCCATTTTTGGCTTTAGTGTAATGTATGGAGGAGCTATCATCAGTTGGAAAGCTAAAAAACAATCAGTACTGGCTCAAACCTCAACTAGAGCTGAATATAGAGCCATGACTCTTGCATGTTGTAAATTGCTTTGGATTAAGAATTTACTTGAAGATTTCAAGCTGAAGTATGAAGGGACAGTCATAATGTATCGCGATAATCAATCAAGTATTCATATATGTAAAAACCCTGTACATCATGAGACAACGAAGCACTTTGAGATAGATTCTCATTTTATTAAAAAAAAGGTTGAAGAAGAAACTGTAAAAATTGAATATGTGACAACTAAAGAGTAGATCGCAGACATCCACACAAAAGATCTCAATTCGTCTCAGCTCAGATTTTTAATTGCCAAGATGAACATGATCAATATTCATGCTCATCTTAAGGGGGAGTTTGAGAAGGAAAACAAAAATGTATGTCTAGAAGCAAAAAGGAAGGAGAAGTCAGTTATGTGAGCTGTCAAATAACAAACAATAATTAGTTTTGTCCTTTTAACTAGTTCTGCTGTAAACTATAACAAACTTTTGTGTATATATATACTCGTTTGTCGTAAATAATAAAATGACATAGTATTCTTTAAGCTTATCATCACCCCCTCATTTCTAGAAATTCATTGTTCACATTCATCCTTTGTTCTTCACGTTTTCTGGAAAAATACTACTCACGTTCATCCTCTGTTCATCATTTTTTTAACATGATCATCTGCTTTTCATATGTCCATACACTTTCTTTGTATGGAGAAATATTTAATTACAAACTAATTGAATTCGTTGAGTCAAGTGATTAATTAGGCTTAAGGAGTTAATATATCATAACTGATTCTGCCAAATTCTGCTGGGTCGGGACGTTGCTATTTGGATCCATGTCCCTATGAGGTTTCGTTTGCTGGATACCTGCAAATAAAGAAGGCACGCCGGGGGCTGTTTCCTGGAAGGCCCCTTCCGACGCTTAAGTTAGCTTTTTAGAGGAGGTATTGGTCACCGATGGGGGAAACTAGGGTTGTATTCACGTACCTATATCATGGCGAAATAGTGCCTTATATAGGGGACACATGCTAGGTTTAAGTTTTTACGTAGATCTTCACGTTTGCAAGGGAGACTAACATTTGTAGACGGGATGAGTTGTGGATGAGTGGACCCGGACCTGGGCTTGGGCCTGGCATAGCCGACCCAACCAATAACAATTATGATGTAATCATATTTAAATTGAGCTTCAACTATTGCATATATAAAATGTTTCAAAAAGTTAAATCCCCAAATTTATGTAGACTTATCTACAACTGGCTAGACAGGAATTTATCTTGATTGGAGTCTAAAATTTAAAACTAGCATGAGCTGCCCTTGATTTACATCTTTATAGGACCTCTACAATTCTCCCATTGTGGATCTGTTATGTTATGTTCAATGCAATTATTCTAAGCAAATGGATCCTCAAAGCCAGTTTAATAACTGAACTATTCAATTATGAGCTTGGTCGCTTTGCTGTATTGGGGGCTATTAACTCTGCCTATGCATCTTATATTTGTAGCTAGAATAGACAGGTTTATTGTTTTGATTTCATTGCGTTCGGATTTTAAAGGCATCATGCCTTTTTTAAACTTGATTCGACTCTTTTCTCAATCTAAAAGATTTACGGTCTGTTTGGCTTAAGAAATGGAATAGATAAGTAATATAATAGTCAGGGACGGAGCCAGACTCAATTCTAAGGGGGGGCCGGGTAAGGAGGGCTGTTGGACCCCGAACTTTTGGTGAAATTAGAAATATTAAAATAAATTTAATGAGAGGAAATTGGTGAGAAAATTTATGAATTTAAGGAAATTTGATGAAATTAAGAAAAATTTATGAGAAATGAATTGTTTAATTTTGAGGACTTTGATATTT
>JANZLH020000102.1:664183-678489 GCA_026770325.2 Erythroxylum fimbriatum
ACCGTCGGATTAAATGGGCGGTTGGGATGGATTGCGTGGTCGTCCATCCCAACTCGTCCTTAGTATATATACTTAAAAAGCACACGTGATAATCGGGCAAAGCTTGAGAAAACAAAAGAGACATAACTGTTACTTTATGGCGTACAGTAAATCAATTAGTTGTAAAATAAAATATATTTTTTTTATCTAATACATGTTTAAATATGCATGATAAAAGGTATAAATATACCTTAGAAATGAAATTATGATGATATTACAATTATAAGATTCATATTATATTAATATATTATCTTTAAATTGTTACTAGTCTTTGTTATATTAAGACTAAATATTAATAGAATATAAAAAAGGTAATACATATTATGTTTTTTCTTATAAACAAAGTAGTCGAACTCAAAAGTATGAAAATAAATAAATATGTGGGTCTTGTTAGAAAACTAGTTAATTAACTAACTACAAATGAGAAATTCATTTGAAACATTATTTGTATGTCAATAGAAAATCTCGTGATGAGTGATCATTTAATTTGAAATCATCAAAGTTATTTCATATAAAAATTGTTATAATTTGACACTACTAATGACCTGTCTGGATCTAAAAACGACCAGAAACCAATGCTGTGTTTGGTTACCGTCCTCGGACGTGAGAACGGATGACGAGGACACAAAAGTTCTGTCCTCGTGGTGTTTGCTTACCGTCCTCATCAATTTTCGTTCCGTTCTCAGAGGACGAGGACAGAATAACAATGAATTATAACATAATTCAAAATTGTAAAATAAATATTGCAACAATTATCAAATAATCAATGAATTACATCTACTATTCTTATTATACTACAGGGGCATTTCTGTCATTAACACTATTTTCTGTTTTGTCCTCGGCAACCAAACACATTTTTGTACTCAGGACGAAGACAATTATCTCTGTTCTGTCCACCACAACCAAACATCTCACTGTCTTCAATTCTTGTTCTGTTCCGTCCTGTCCTGTTCCGTCTCGTCCCGTCCCTGTCTGTTGAAGACGCTAACCAAACACAGCATAAGTTCCGTTTGACACATTGGAGAATGGATAGCTGCAATGACTTCATCATTTAATTTTGAATTGTTCGCCTACTAGATAATTTATTTGAAAAAAATAGTTGATGAATTATTACATAATTTCAAATTTTCATCCAATTCATATTTAAAAAGTAGAATAAAAGATATTAGTCTTCCTTATAATTCAGAAAATTAAAAAAAACTCTTTAATTTTAAAAATTTTTGCAAAATTTCTTTCGAATTTTTAATTTTCTAAAAAGGTTGTTTTCTTAAATTTTGATTAAAAATAATGATGAAATATATGTATCATAAATATCATATATAAACTAATCAAATATTACTTATCTAACAAGCCAGTCTGGTTCTTAAATTAGAACCGAACTAATTTAACCCAACCCAAATTAATTATTTATTATAATTATTTTAAATTATTAATTTAAGTCCGATTTAATTGGTTTGAATTAGGTTTAAGAGTTGAGTTGAGTTCCCGTGTCAGTAATATTTAATTAGTTCATATATAATGTTCATATCTTGTTTAATATTTTTAATCAAACTTTAAAAGATTTATTAAAAAAAAGAATTTTTTTTTGAGAATTGATTAGAAAAATTTTCTAAATTTTTTTCAATGATAGAAGTCGTCTATATTTTTTTTACCTTAAAAGATAGTAACTACAATTTTTTCTATTATTAAAAAAATTATTAGTAGATTTCTTCTCCTGTTTAAGTATTATATTGGTGGAAAATAAAATAAAGAGATAAGTAATTACACTATAAACCTAATAAAACGTACATTTCTTGTCTAAATAATATGTAAAAAAATGTCTCCATTTTGATTAACTTTCATCCTTAACTATTAAACTTTCAACTAAACATTCGATGAAGTGATTGTTTCTCGTCATCACAAAACTGAAGACAACTTAAGTACCTGTCGAAGACTGGATGCATGGACTATGCCTAGTTCCATCCAAGTGTTTGTAACCCTACTTATACTAAAAACTTTTATCAGGGAATTAAAGTTAATCTTGGCCTCTGACTTAGGTTTGGCACTTCATAATGTGGACTTTGAAATCATGATCTCTTTTTGAAAACTAAAGCATAATGTAAAATCACGATGGATAGAACACTCCAAATGGTAGCAATTGTCAGTGTACGTAGGCGTAAAATCTAGATGGGTAAATAACTACTACAATTATGTGTAGTTCTGCCCCATAAAACACAGAATTTGGAGGATCATTTTATACGTGAACAAGTTATTCTCGGCAACATTCAAATATTCTTTTTATTTATCAAAAATCAGTTGGGTGATATCTTTACCAGGTTAGTGGGAGTTGGGTAATTTCAATTGTAAGACAATTTAATGATTGATTTATTTAAACATACTTGAATCCATGATAGTTTTGTAAGATTTGATTTATTCCCTTCCGTCTTCTATTCTTCTTTGATGTGTTTCTTCAAATGGTACAGATACACTTTAATAAGTTTCTAAAATATTTTTTCACCAAGCATCATGTTGGTTCATTTTAAAAGAGAAAGGGAAAAGATCTTTACCCATTTGAGATCCATTATTTAATGCCCAATAACCATGTTCTTGGGTTCTTTTATATGGGACTTAAACTATAAGTCACATGGGTCACTAAATATTCTAACAATTTCAACTCTATTGCTCCAAAGATAAGAAAGTGCTTGAAGTGCATTGGTCCTACTAACCTTCATAAAGATACACTGATCAGTAATGCTCTCTACAAAACCGTAAGCAATAATGATATCATTAAACTTCAGATATCATTGTCGGGAAGCATGCTTCAGTCCATATATTGATTTCTTCGATTTACACACTAATCGTTCATTTCTTGTAGTTACGAAACCTTCCAGTTGATCCATATAAACTTCTACTTCCAAGTCACCATTTAGAAAAGTGGTCTTTACATCCATTTAGTGAAGCTTTATATCATAATGAGCCACCAAGGCCATAACAATTCTTAAAGAGCCCTTCTTTGAAACTGGAGAGAAGGTCTCTTTATAGTCAATACCATCCTTTTGAATGTAACCTTTGGCAACAAGTCTGGCTTTATATCTTTCAATGTTGCCTTGTGAGTCACGTTTGGTCTTAAGGGCCCATTTATAGCCCACTT
The DNA here is from genome assembly GCA_026770325.2 of Erythroxylum fimbriatum. Lineage (NCBI taxonomy): Eukaryota > Viridiplantae > Streptophyta > Magnoliopsida > Malpighiales > Erythroxylaceae > Erythroxylum > Erythroxylum fimbriatum. The sequence goes on from JANZLH020000102.1 coordinate 667,353, forward strand.
GCTTTGCACCTTCTGACAACTTAACTAATTCCCAGACATTGTTGTCATCCATTGATTTCAACTCTTCTTTCATAGCATTGAACCATTTTTCAAAATTGCTACATTCTATGGCTTGTTTGAACGAGACCGGATCATGATCAATGCTCAAGTCACATTCATGTTCTAGTGAGTAAACTTCGTAGTCACTCTAAATAGCTTGTCTTCTCAACCTTATAGACCTTCGTAATGCTACTTCTTGTGGCATCACTTGATCATTTGTAACTTGAACATCATTAGCTGGTTCTTCATTAATATGTTCAATTGATGGAATTGGAACATTAATTTGTTGTTCTGTATATTGCGTATCCGTGATGCAATAAGAGGAATAACAACCTGTAGGATCATATTTTATGTAGTAGTTTCTACTCAACTCGGAGTAGTTTCTACTGACTTTTGTAAATATCCACTTTTTGCAGTTCTCCACTCCCACTTATTGGACCATTCTCAATGAACCGAGCGTTACCAAACTCAACTATTCTCGTACTATGATTAGGAAAATAAAATCTATACCCCTTTGACTTTTCGAGATAGTTGATGAAATAACCACTAATGGTTCTTGCATCAAGCTTCTTTTCATATGGATTATACAACCTTACTTCTACCGGACAACCCTAAATGTGAAGGTGTCGTAAACTAGGTTTCCTTCTTACTCACAGTTCATAAGGTGTCTTAGGATCTACCTTACTAGGAATCCTATTAAGCAGATACGCAGTGGTCTTTAATGCATGCATCCACAATGATAAAGGTATAGTACTATAACTTAACACACCCCTACCATATCCATAATAGTACGATTTCACCTTTTAACTACACCATGTTGTTGTGGTGTACTAGGTATTGTGTATTGCATACATATGCCTCGACTTGTAAGAAAATTTGCAAATGAACCTAGACATTGTCCACTTTCATCAAATTTTCCATAATATTCACCACCTCTATCAGATCTCACTATCTTTACTTTTCTATCTAACTGCCTTTCTATCCCATTAACGATCACCTCTAGGATGTCCACAAACTGAGACTTCTCATGTAGCAGATAAATATAACTATATCGTGAGAAGTCATCAATAAAGGTAATGAAATATTTTTTGCCGCCCTAAGAAGGAACGTCGAAAGGGTCACAAATGTAAGTGTGTATTAGTTCAAGTAATTCGCTACTTCTTGTGGCTAGATTCCTTGATATATGTTTGGTTTGCTTACCTTTAATGCAATCCACACATATATCCTAGTCAGCAAAATCCAATTGAGGTAAGATTTAATTTTTTACTAACCTTTGTACCCTTTCCTTGGATAGATGACCTAATCTTTTAGGCCACAAAAAAGCAGAACATTCACTATGTGCACTATGTTTATTTCCTATAATATGGCCAACATGAAATACAGATTCAAAAAAATCAACATCAAGATTGAAATAATATAAACAATCAATTAAAGTACCATAACCATAATCGTACTTATGTTTATATAAATAAAACACATGATTTCCAATCTTAAAGTTAAAACCATCATCATCCAACTTTGCAACAGAAACTAAATTCCTAGCACAGTTAGGAAAATAAAGATATTTTTTTAGATCCAAGAGACACCCAGTGTCCAAGATCAATATGTACGTCCCAATTCTCTTTATTTATGCCTTCATTCTGTTCCCTATACATAGCAACTTTTCAATTCTATTTATGGGCTGGATTGAAAGGAATCCCTGTTTAACATATCACACATGAGTAGTTGCACCAGAATCTAACCACCAGGTATTATTAGGCACTTTAATAAGATTTGATTCAAAACATACTGAGATATAGTATGTACCTTTCTTTTCGAACCAAGCCTTTCTTTTAGGGCAATCCTTCTTGAAGTGACCAGGTTTTTTGCAGAAGTGGCACCTCTTATCTTTATGGATTCGACCCTCATTAACTTTGCCGAGAGCTTTTTCCTTATCTTTGCCTTTCTTTCCTGGTTTGTTCTTACTGCTACCAGCTCCTTGATGAAACGTGAGATGAATGAAGTGTTCCTTCATTTTCTTCAATCTCTCTTCCTCCTAAACTGACATGGCCTTAATTTCTTGAAGGTTCCATTTTTCCTTAATGGTGTTATAATTCACCTGAAACTAGCCGAACTCAAGAGGAAGTGAGTTGATACTGAACTGTACAAGGAAGGACTCACTTACATCCATACCCATGGATTTTAGCTTTGCAGCTAGAATTGACATATGTGTTATATAATCCTAAATAGGCTGTGACCAGTTAAAATTTTTGGTTGTCAGCTCACTCATTAAAGTCCCTACTATGGACTTGTCAGCTATATCAGATTAGGAGTATTCTTTAAGCTTCAACATGAATTCCTTTGCATTGTCTGTTTTAGGCATTGACGAGTTTACATTTTCGGCGATCATCATTCACATCAAATTCAAGCTCAGTCTGTTAGATTGTTCCTAAGCCTCATAATAAGACTTGTCAGCTTCGGAACTAGTCTCAGTTATGGCTGTAGGCCTTGCGTCTGAAACTATGGCCAAGTACAAATACATTACACCCAGTTGGAACTAGCTCAGACCATTAAACTTGATTAGCCCAATTCCTAAAGCAAACAGATTAGTAGATGCTGCAAATACAACATATAGCTCACATATTAATGCTTTGAGTAAACTTAAATGGATTCAAACTAACTAATACACTTTAATTATACATTTAAATTCTCCTTTGGGTGAAATTTAAATGCATAAATGTAACCTATTATGATGCAAATATAGTTCACTATAATGGACAATCAATCATATTCTAGTCAACATACATGTTATCTTTGGATATACAATCATATTAATCAAATATGTTGATAAAGTCCCTTTAATGTCATTAATTATAAGAATTGGTCCACCTTTGGGTGATCTCCTAGCGTTATAATTAATGATCTTAATTATTCAGTTCAAACTTTATGTCATTGTAATAGCATCATAACAACATGAACAATTGAAAAATTCACAACTAAATGTCTAATATTTTCAAATAAGGCCACTTTGATGACTAACAAGCTTTCTATGCAATAAACATTTAATTGGACAATTATTATACATAACAAAGTTTAATTTAATTAGTTTGATCACTTTGGTGACTAACAAACTATTCTAAATTACCATAATGTCATGTACCATATTCAACCAATAATAGGAAAATTTTAGTTCCAAGCATGGGATAATATAAATATTCAAAGAACCAATGAAAAGAAATAATACGACATTATTTTCCAAAATTATATTATGCATAAGAAAATATGTATAAAATTATATTATGCATAAGAAAATATGTCCAACATTGATGCATAAAAAAATTATGTCATTAATTGATTAACCAATTATGATTCAAAAAGGAATCATCATTTAATGATCCAGCCTTAAATTCCGTAAAGCCCAAAATTGCTTTAGTCTAAAACTAAAATTGTATTAAGCTTTGATCATTGACGACCCAAAATAAAAAAGCAAAACGAAGTGTCCACAATAACCCAAAGCATCTTCTTCAAAACAATTGAAAATGATGGGAGTCTGGAAGTCACATAAACCGCCTCTCGTCTTCTTCCTTGGGCGCTGCGGCAATTTAGTTGTTTTTTTTAATAATCTATCATGCCCATTTCTTTCGTGGTTTCCTTTCAAGAGGTGGTTCAGTCCAACAACGAAAGCCTTCCATCTTGCCTCCAATTACAGTCACCATTGGAAAAAAAATTAAAAAAATTTCATCTCTTACTCTAAAGAACATCTAGAATTTGTCTTTCTCAGCCCTTTCTAACTTGATTTCCATAGAAATCCCAAAATGTTTTACCAATCGAACAAACTCAAAAACCATACCCATTCCTTAACTTTTAAACAATCTATATCCATGAACAAACTCAGAAACCATACCCATTCCAGAAAATGAAAGAGAGAGACACATCATTGCAGAAACAATCAGTGTTCAACATAAATTCATAAAGTCAAAATCATTTATGATAACCATGCTCTGGTACCAATTGTAAACAAATAATGCACGATCGATTAACACTTGACATACTGGAATACATTATAGTGTTTATAAAGATTGATTCCCTCTCTGCCTTATCTTTCTTTAATTAGTTTCCTCAATAGTTCATAAACCTCTCTTGATAGTTTTCTAAAACATACAAACAACCAAACATGTCTATTGTTGCATTTTATTCGTAAAGGAGAGAGGGAAAAGGTTTTGGACCTATTTGAAGCCAACTCTTTAATATCCAATGATCATTATCTTAGGCTCTTTTTATTGGACTCAAATTCATAGTGACATGGGTCACTAAATATTCTAACAAATAATATATATATCAATACAACAATATAATTTGAGTTGAAATATGATAAAATTTTTTAAATCTAACTAACAAAAAAGTTCGGATTTGGGTTCACTTTTTTTATATTGAGTCTAACTTAAAATTAGATCCTCTTTTTTCAAGTCAGATTAAAATTAGACTCAAATTTAAATGTATCAATTCTTTTTTAAGTTTTGTTTGATCTTTAGGTGACATGCTTGATTAATTGCTATTCTTTCTTGTCTCTCAAAATAAGTGAAAATTTTAATTGATTTTTCATTTTAAATTCATTATTTTGTAAGTCACTAATTCATCTTCAAGATAGGACCCACTGAAATATACAGTTGCTACCACCGTAAAAAGTAAAAAATATAGCTATCTATAGTTGAACTAGAGGAAATTTTCAGTTGGCTCTTTCGGCAATAATAGAAGGGACCATCTCTGGCTAGGTCTTTAGTGGGGCTGCATTATGCATTATTCTGGTTCATGGTGTAGGGACAGTGTTGTTGGACTTCGTTTCTAGAGTTCAACTCTTACTTTGATACCATAACTGTAAGGCCTCGTGCCCTCACGAGACACAAACCTTACGTCTTAAGTGACATCCGGACGCGCATCCCACAAGGGTTGGCATGCCCCACACTAGTCATTCATCATAATCAAACCCATTTCTCCTATTTTAGAACAGATTTTGGGAAACCTCAAACCGGAATTACAATTCAACTTCTTCAGGACATTTGTTCCCTATTGTCTAAAATTTCTAATGGCAAAAATTTGAAAGTTATAGCCCAAATATTTTTGGACTGTTATTAAACTGAACAGTGCACTATATTTAACTTTCATCTAGAAATTGAAAGTCCTAGAGACTAAATTAAAATTTTACCTCTTCAGATAATTTGTAACTCTATGTCTGTAGTTTATTTGAAACAAGGATCATCTTATTTGGAGCTCTACAGTTCAAAATATCATCAAAATACTGAAGTATGTTTAGTAACATATCCAATTCATACTCTTCCAACCAATACCCTTATTTTGATTCAGTCAATATTTTCAAGATCAACACCAAAGGCTATCAATTTTTATAGAGAGCTATAAAAATGTGTTAAGAATCTATTGGTTCAAGAATCACTTCATTTGGAGGTCTGATGATGAAGTTATGGCCAAAAGCATCAAACATGATTTTGTCCTCATTCATACTGAACCTATTTCGGGAAAATTAACTTAACTTTTACTATAGATATCAAATTAAGGTCATTCTAGGACGGTTTCAAAGAGGACTTCTAGATCTACAACGTTCATGAAGACCTTGAAGAGAGATTTTTCCATCTAGAGGGTAAAAATCTAGAATTTCCAAAAGCGTAGATGAATTAGACGAAGATTTAGTCTAAGATGAATTAGATGAAGGAATTCAGTCTAAGATGAATCAGACGAAGGGATTCAGTCTAAGATGAATCAAACAAAGGGACTCAGTCTAAGATGAATCAGACAAAGGGATTCAGTCTGAGATGAATCAGACGAAGGGACTCAGTCTAAGATGAATCAGATGAAGGGACTCATCAATCTAAGATGAATCAGACGAAGGGACTCATCAGTCTAAGATGAATCAGACGAAGGGACTTAGTCTAAGATGAATCAGATGAAGGGACTTATATGGGGTCTTCCTCATATAACCAAAAGTTCTAAAGCACTAACTACACTCTCCAAAGCATCTCTAATGGTTCCTATATCCATTCTAACATCACTTTCACTCATAATCTTCCCAAATTTGCTTCTTATATTACATATCATTCCTTAAACATTCAGTTACCAATTTGGTTGTATTCAACTCCCAAATCTCAACTCAAATGACTCATCACATACAACAAATTATCATCCTTACTATAGCTGTTCCGTATATACATCCTATGCAGCATGACAAATTATAATGATCATATTTCTCAACTCTGATATCCAAAAATTGCATACTTTATGCCGTTGGAAAGCTAGAAAGATAATCTACAACTTCCAAGAGGACAACTGTGGCTAATTCAACCTAGATTAATACAGTTTTTCCTCTGAAATCAGAATACAAATTTACCTTTATGAAAGACTTGACAATTTTCCCCAAATTCACTTCCTCTAATGCAACATCATTCTTATCCATTCAACTACATCTCATCATTCATAATTCCTATTTTCTTTTCCATAACATCTCACTTATGTATGTGTGTATATATATATCACAACAATTCATGTTCAAAAATCAACAACTCAAGTTGATAAGTTCTTCAAGTATATTTAATTTCAACTCACATCATCTATACACAATTCATATTTCATTAACACTAAGGATAAGAGTTTACAAAGCTTTAATGGCATTCCAAGTCACATTACATTGTCAGTATCAAAATTTAAAATACAAAACCCAACAATTCTCGAAATGCGTCTAAAGCCTTGTTTTTACAAAATCTAACTTAACTTACAAAAACATTGCAAAAGTGGAATCATGCCTCGACTCTTGGTTACTCGATCTCATTCTCTTCACCTGAAGATAAGACGGAAAGGGGTGAGCTTAAAAGCTCATGGGTAACAAGTTTATAACAGAAAAATAAGCAAAACCTTTGAAAACATTCACCTGTCATAGAAAATTCTTATTGAAATCCATAAAGCACATGTTTTTCAAATTCTCATCATGTAGTCAAATTTGCAAACTACAAAACATGAATGCATCAAAATGGTTCACATATCATAAGCACATAAGCACATTAGAATGGTTTGAGTGGATCCAAAACAGAACATACTACACATTCCCCATAAGGGTCTTGTGTAGCCGTGAACAGAATGTACTATAGTAATTTCATATAATGGTCTTGCGTAGCCGTGAACTTAGAGGAGTCTATGAAGGAGCTCCATACCACTAGTGGGTAGGCTGGAGAAACCTTTTGTCAAAGTGCACTTGACTTAACTTAAGAGACCACCACAAGCCTATATAACACGTATTTCATAACTTGTAAACATGTTGCCCAAAATGACATATTTTCGAAACTTGCTTTCATAAACATAGTATCTTTTTAAAATCATTTTCCATACCACAATTCATACACCAAAACATGTATAAATTTTGCAAATCATTCAAAAGTAATAAAAGCAACATTTATGACGTAATTGAAATCATTTTATTTTCTTGATTTGAAAAAACATTAATGGCTCATTACTCAATTATAAACATGAAACCCACCTTGAATTCCTTGCTTAAAGACTTGCTTAAAATGCCTCTCCTCTTGTTCTTCTTGCCTTTCTTGATTTCCTTCAACAATGGCAAAACCCCAAATTCAATAGGGTTGCAAAATTGAAAACCCACAATGCAAAATCACTAAAATTGATTCTAGAATTCTTAAACCCATACATTTCTTAAGCTTTATGAACCAAAACTCTTTCAAAAATTCAAAAGATTAAGTATAACCTTACCTTGAATCTTTACCAAATGAAGAGTTTCTTAGCGTTAATGAAAGCTCTTCTCTTCCTCTAGCTTTTCTTTTCTTGAACAACTTCAAAGTCTCTCTTGAAAACTAAGAATGATCAAAACCTAGCTTATTTTCTCTCTTCTCCACCGAAACTCTCTTCCTTCACTCTTCTATTTTTGTTCCTCTCGCAATTCACGTTTTTTCCTTCATAAAAAGCAAGACACTCTTTTCTTCTTCCTTTTATGCCCTTGATGAGTCTAAATTGTTCATTTTTCCCTTCCTTATAAGCTTATGATCTTATAACCTTAAGTGATCTTCCAAAAATACCCTTGAACAATCTTACTACCTTAACACTTTAATTCCATTAACCCATGCAATAAATCCTACTAACTTTAACATAATTAAAAAATTTCAAAAATAATTAATCTATCAAAACTTCAAAAATTATTTAAATCATGCTTATTCATCAAGAAAAATTTTGGGGGCCAACATAGAGCCAAGTTGAATTTTAAGAGAACTAAAAGCTAGTTTCTTAATTTCAATTGACAAAAAAAAGTGGGGGTTTATGATTAATTAACTAATAAACTAAAACAAGGAATCAAAATGAATCAATTAAGTATTAAAGTGAGAAATTCAATGGTACTTAACTCTAATTCAAGGAAAATATCTCATCTAATTGTAACTTTGATCGTTGTTCTAAAAAGAATATTTTTACAATTCAAGTAGTTAGTCCAAAACTTATTAGGATAGCCATAATAAGTCTCAACTTTTCTTAAATTAATTGGTTCAAACCTAGCATTCAAACCAAAACTTACCATAAATTGATTGAGTAATATAGCATTCCATATTAATTAAATGATAACAATAAGCTTAATGAAAAAGACAACCCTAAATTAAATAACTGAAATAGCTACAACTTCTCAATATAGTTTTATTTTTTTTCTCATAAGTTATATATGAAAATTCATAAATAACCTATTTGCTAATTGTACTAATCATTCCTAAGAAATATTTGAATTAAAATAAAATCTAGGTTTAGAGCAAAACCTCACAAGTTTATAATTAGAGTTTCGAATCCCCTTGAATTAGAATACTCGTATTTAGCCAAACATGGATATTATTTTAACACCAAAAATAGATGAAAAGATAAAAGATTAAGAGGGATTACAGAGAAAAAAAATGAAAGGGAGTAATACGAAGAAGTGAATGTCATGTTTTTCCTCCCTTTCTTACTTAAAAACTAACTTCCTTCTATCTGGTAGAGATTCCCTTCTAAACAAATTTGGAATCCCTACATAATATGACTGAGAATAAATTTCCTAGCTAAACTTAAACTCTTGAGATAAATCTCACATTATGTGTGATCTCCCTTTATCTATTGCAACAATCTGTTATCTTTTTTAAAAAATTCTTGATCTTAACAGATAATCTCCAACTTAATGAAATCCTCACTTGTCATTTCTTAAAAAAATTAATTTCAACAATTAAACATCTAAATCAATCCAAAACAAAAGAGATAAGTCCAATTAACATAATTAAAACATATCTTATGAAAAACTTGTAAAATCACCTTTATACAATACTTACAATAGAGAAAATAACTTATATGATTTTCTTCCCTCTCCCAGTTACACATAGGGTTATGAGATGCAAAGAGTAACCCACACTAGATCAAGGTACTTTAATCTTCTTACTCAATAATCATACTATGCTTAATAAACTTGTTGACAAGATTAAGCTTATAAAAAGATTATAAATATAATTTAGGTCTTAGAATTTGATTTAATTGTAAAACCAAAGCTTGACTAATTATAACCAAAGTAAAAAAATCTATCAAGTTTAGTTAATGATTAAAAAACATGTGTTATTCTTTTCTTCTTGTTACCTTCGAGAAGAAGACATAAAAGGTATTTGGATTTGTGGAGGAGAAATGTAAAGACAAGATTTCGTAAAAACATGTGAAGTTCTATTTAATATTGGATTTATAGATTGAGCTGGTGAACTTCTATAGAGTATAACTTGACTTATTTTACTCATAGCAAGAATTGTTCCAAGAATTTATACATTATATTGTCGTAACCTTACAAAACCAAAATCATATGTACCTGTTGTTTATTTTTGTAACATACTGTTGTTTATTTTTTCAACACTGCAGAAAGGGTACGGTCTTTTTTTTTCTTTTCGTGAAATCTCTAACATCATACGTATATCTAACAACAATAAAACATAATTGTAGTGAACTGACATACATAACTGAAAAATACATAACATTTTTTAACAAAACAAACTGAAATATGCAACGTTAATCCAATACTTCAACAGTCCTCCTTGGATCAAATGTTGCTACATACTCCAATCTGCTTCCTCAACCACTCAATCCGGTCAACTTGAAATGGTTTGGTGAAAATATCAGCAAATTGATTCTATGTGATGCAATACACTAGCTTTATCTCCCCATATTTCTTCACTTCTCGCAGATAATAAAACTTTACCTTAAAATGCTTAGTCTTGCCATGAAACACAGGATTTTGAGATATTACCAGAGCAGCTTGATTATCCACATTCAATTCAGTCTCTCCAGCATTAAAACCAAGATCTATCAACAACTTTCTTAACCAAATTGCATGATTTGCAGCTGTAGTTGCTGCAATGAATTCTGCTTCAGCAGTAGACAGAGACACAATGTCTTATTTTTTCAAACACCAAGAGAAACATGTTGATCCCATAGCAAAACAATAACCAGTTGTGCTCTTCATATCTTCTACAGAACCAGCCCAATTACTGTCAGAATAACCATACAACTTGAACCTCTCACTTTTGGTGAATTTAATCCCATAAGAAGAAGTTCCCTTCAAATACCTGAGTACTTTTTTAGCAGCTTTCGTATGTAATTCACTTGAACAATGCAAAAATCTTGACAACACACTGACAGCATAATGAATATCTGGTCTAGTGGCTGTCAAATACATCAAGCAACCCACCAAACTTCTATAAGTTGCATTGTCTGCAGGTTCTGCTCCATCTTCTTTTTGCAACTTCTCTTTCTGATTCATAGGAGTTCCCACACTCTTGCATTCTTCCATTCGAAACCTCCTTAGAATCTGCTTTAAATATTTCTTTTGACATATGAAAATCTCACCTAGACTTTGCTTGATCTCCATTCAAAGAAAATAAGCCATCATACCCAAATCTGTCATCTCAAATATCTGCATCAGATCATGCTTTAATTGATTGATTTGCTTACAGTCATTCCCTGTCACCAAAGTATCATCCGTATACAGAGAAATAACCACAATACTTCCTGCAACTTTCTTGGTATACAAAGTATACTCACTCAAACTTCTCTCATAACCCAA
>JANZLH020000102.1:678589-695169 GCA_026770325.2 Erythroxylum fimbriatum
CTATGCCACTATCTACCATAAAATGACATTTTTCAAAATTCAAAACCAAATTTTTCTGAATGCATCTACCAAGAACATGTCTCATTATGCCAATTTACCGGAATATAAGTGGATTAATACATAAACTCTTCGATAATTAATTCTCCAATTTACGAACCTTTCCATAGACAATTACTATGCAATTCGTCCTTTCACCACACTATACCCCACTTGGTTCGGAGTATGGGCTATGTGTCAACTCCCACTAGATTGACTATGTCACATCTACTCCAAGTGATGTTAGTTCTTGTCTTGGGATCTCATTACTCTATGTGTCGTTGAAGACTCTCTTCATGACACATAACTGCTCTGGCCAGAGACTCCTGAGTAATGACCTCGACAAGAGACTGTAGGTATCATCTCCTTCTATCAGGAGTGGTGAATCCTTTATTGGCTACCCAATTATCTTCGAATACCAATAGCTGTACTCAATCACCACCCTATGAGCAACCTCATCTTGAGGCAACGAGGAATGATGTCAAAGCACAGGATCAGTATCCAAGGTATCCTTGAGTACCTTAAGTCTAAGGATATTTTCACCATTGCTATGATGAGATTAATCATTGACATTTGATAGATCATCCATAAGATAATGTCATAGCGAGTCATTCGATGTACTTACTACTCTTAGTAAGCATCCACATGTTAACTTTAAAAATCTCATGCTTACTATTCGTGAGATCCACTGCTTGATTAAATCAAGGAGTATAACATGTGCTGGTCTATCCGGATTAATAATGTCCTATCTTGTTAATCCTATCAATAGGGATAATTTAGATACTAACATAATTGCACATGATAGGAATCTCATTATCATGATCTCATTACGATTTCCTCCATGCTATGTTTTGTATCATGGATTTCATTAATTTAATTTAAGATCGACATCAGTTCATAAATAAATGAACATCAATTAATGAAAAATTGTCTTTCGCTTTATTAATCAAAATAAAGTTTAAACAAAAGTGCTAAAGGTGATTGCCTTTAGAGCACTACTCTAACACTTTCTTGTCAGTTTATTCATTTACTTACTTTTAACTTTATTTTGAATTTGAATTTCTTTATTTTGATTTATTTTTATTAGTTACTTAGTTATTTGTTTATATTTTACTTTTATTTACTTCAAACCGTTTTCAAAAATCTTCTCTTGTGGGTTTATAAAAAAGAGCGTATTTACTAGTTAAAGATAAAATTACGTAGTTCAAGACCTTCTTAGACCCAACATCTCAACAAGATTTTTGCTATAACATTTTTGTTAGTGTTGTCTTTAAACAATGTGTATGCCTTGTTTATGATACCTGCTTTCTATAGATAACTTTAATATAAGATTTGAAATGAGGTAACATTTGCAATATTCCACATCTTAAATCTAAACTAGTATGCTTTTATCTTTAGGGCGAAAATGATGCAATAAATTATAAGAATTCAAGTTACTACAATGAATGTGGATAATGTAATAAATATACCCTTTTACGCCATTCTCCTTATGGGTTTGTCTGTAACTACGTTTCTGTGCATATCAATTACATATATTTGCATATGATACGGCCTAAGTTATTAATTAGTATGTTAGCACATAATTAGTAGTATTAATGTTCTACGTTTAAGAAATTGAAATCAGGCCTTACTAATAGCTTTCAGTTTCAAATAAAGGGAATAAACAACTTTAACATAGACCATGAATTTCGTAAGTAATAAATGAAGGGGGAAACAAAATATCAACATTTGAAATTCTGCTGGAGTGTGAGAAATGAAAACGAACCAACCTTGGGAGGAAACGACAAAAAGGTCTCAAGTTTGAAGGAGATTCTGTCTTGGTGATGGTGAAGCATCATTGGATCTCACATAATCATATTACCATTTATCATCTAACCTTCAGATTTTGGTATTTTGTTTATTTATGGGGTCTGACAAATGCAAATTCTGGCCTAACGAAGGACAGATTCGTTGCGTCTATGCTTCGTGAAAGGGAAAAGCCGAGTTGGAACAGGCCCAACACTGAAATTTCAGAGGCAAAGCTTCGAAAAGTAAACGATAGAGATTTAAAATTAGACGGAGAACAAATAAAGTTCAATAGACCCCGGCCCCAAATATCTGTCGTTGACTTGGAAGTTGCGGGATGGCTAGTGATAACATAATTCCAATTTTAAAGAAAATAAAGGACCATTTTGTAATTCTCCTTCGTCTAGGCCTGCAAAAGTGAATTACTAGATAGTTTTTATAAAAAATATTGTTTTTATATTTATAATTACAATCAACATATAATTTTGAGTAATTAACATATATTTTTTTCTATCCCTGTCTTCATGAGTTGCAAGTTACAAGGACCTATATTTTTCTAAATTTTTTTCTCTTATTTAGTTACTTTTTATTTTTAATATTATATATTTTTAAATTAAAAAAGGAAAAGAGTTAATTAGTAAAAATAAAGAGAATTGAAAAATAAAATGTAAAGGAGGGGGGTTGCAGCAGATAGACCAAAGACAGAGTGACAGAGACGAAGGGACCGAAGGAGAAAAAAGAAAATCCCCAAAAAGAGAAAACGAAGAAGAAGAAGAAGAAACAGAGAGAATTCTCAGAGAGAGAGAGAGAGAGAGAGATCGGAGTTGGGGAAGACCGACTCAGGAGTGAATTAGGTCACGTCTTGTTGGTTTTACTATTAACTGTCAGATTCATTCCTGACCCTTAGATCCCCCATCTTGTTCTCCATATACTCTCTCTCTCTGTGATTGTATGTGTGTGCGAGAGAGATTTAGAAGCCGTCATCGGTAACTAACTATCTAAGCGATCGGGTCGGTTTTCAGGGTATACCCGTTTCTCAGGTAAATATCAGCTTGGGATAGCTACTTTGTAGTTTCTGTTGTTTTGTTTCTGAGAAATGGAGGGGTTTTAGAGGAAAAATGAAAGATTGGATTTTTGGGAACCGTTTCTTGAAGAAAAAGGGATTGTGTAGTTAGTTTAAGGTAGTTAAATGTTAGTTGGGGAGTGGGTTTTCAATTTGGTTCATTGGGTATATTTCTTCTTTCTTTTTTTCTTGGAATTATTTATTTTCCTTTTTCTGTTCTTACTGTATAAACTAACATTTGTTTTCGGATGTGAAGCCCCACAATTTGGGTTTTCTTAAACTACCATCCCTCTGTATTGATATGAAAACAAAACCGTCAACTTCATTTTTCTTTCTTAAAAGAATTCGGCTTTCTTATGGTGGATTTCTATTATTCGCCAGGGTTGAGGTTTGTGAAGCTTGATTGTAGGGAAATGGAGCCAAAGATCGGTTAACTGAAGTGTGATTTTCGGGAAATATGGGAGGAATTTGGGCAACTTTCACGGAAATTGACCGCTATTCCAATCCTTATTAGTTCGTCTATTGATAGTTGATCTTTTTCCTACTGGGAATAATTTGGATTCCGTGAAATATTTGAATTTGACTGTAGGACGAAAGTGTTGAAAGGTAAAAGCCTCTAGTTTACTGTGTTTCCTGTGCTGAGTCAAGCCCTGAAAACTTAAAGTTCTTGGATAGCCTAACTAAATATTTTAATATAGACTACACTCGACAACAATGGAACAGTCTTTGTAGCGTAGAGTTGTGGGCCGACATTGAAGAGTGAAATAGACAGAGATAGTAAGACAGAAGTAATGGAAGACGTTTCCAAGTATTGCCACAGTCCTGCACATTTGGCAGTTGCACGACGCGACTATGCAACTCTCAGACGTATTGTTGCATCCCTCCCACGGCTTGTCAAGGCTGGTGAAGTTAATACTGAAGAGGAGTCTATTGCTGCCGAGAAACAAGCTGATGCTCTCTCTGCTGTCATTGATCGCCGAGATGTCCCTGGCCGTGATACTCCATTGCATCTTGCTGTAAAATTACGGGATCCTATTTCTGCAGAAATTTTGATGGCTGCTGGTGTGGATTGGAGTCTTCAGAATGAAAATGGTTGGAGTGCTCTTCAAGAAGCAGTTTGCACAAGAGAGGAGTCTATTGCTATGATAATTGCCAGGCATTACCAGCCTCTTGCTTGGGCGAAATGGTGTCGTCGTCTTCCAAGAATAGTTGCTTCAGCAGCTCGTATTCGAGATTTTTACATGGAGATAACTTTTCATTTTGAAAGTTCAGTAATCCCATTTATTGGACGCATTGCCCCATCAGATACTTACCGTATTTGGAAACGGCGTTCTAACCTCCGTGCTGATATGACTCTAGCTGGATTTGATGGATTTCGAATTCAAAGATCAGAACAGACTTTTCTTTTTCTAGGAGAAGGTTACACTTCAGATGATGGCAGTATATCCTTGCCTCGTGGTTCTTTGATTGTTCTTGCTCACAAGGAAAAAGAGGTTACAAATGCTCTGGAGGGGGCTGGTGCCCAACCAACAGAAGCTGAAGTTGCCCATGAAGTGGCTTTAATGTCACAAACTAATATGTATAGGCCAGGCATCGATGTCACCCAGGCTGAGCTTGTTCCTCATCTGAATTGGAGACGGCAGGAGAAAACTGAGATGGTTGGGAGCTGGAAGGCTAAAGTGTACGACATGCTTAATGTGATGGTGAGTGTGAAGTCAAGGAGAGTTCCAGGTGCAATGACTGATGAGGAGCTTTTTGCTGTTGATGATGAAGAGAGGTTGGTAAACGGTGCTGAGAATGAGGACTTTGATGATGTCTTGACAGCTGATGAGCGAAAGCAGTTGGATTCTGCACTTCAAATGGGAAACTCAGAGGGTCTTTGTGAGGATGAGGAACCTGGGGTGGTTGAGTTGCAAGAAAATGGTTTAGGAGGTCCCTTTGAAAATGGTGAATCCGATTGTGCAACTAAAGAAAAGAAGAGTTGGTTTGGTTGGAAGAGCAAAGGTACGAAGAACGGTGGTGATGATCCTGAAGATTCAAAGATCCTGAAGAAGTTCTCGAAGTTGGCACCAGAAGGTGGTGCACAGAAATCTGCTGATCATCCAAAATCATCAACTGAATTGGTTAAGGAGGATGCTAAGGGAAAGGATAAAAGCAGCAAGAAGAAAAAGAAGAAAGGAACAAGCAATGAGTCAAAGCTTGAAAGCGAGTACAAGAAGGGTTTAAGACCCGTACTTTGGTTGACACCAGATTTTCCTTTAAAAACGGAGGAGATCCTACCTCTGCTTGACATATTAGCCAACAAGGTCAAGGCAGTTAGGCGACTAAGGGAGCTGTTGACAACTAAATTACCATCTGGAACATTTCCTGTCCAGGTAATATGAGATGTGCACAAACCAAACCATATTCATTTCTTCAGCTTATAGTGCAATTTTTTTTTGACTCCATAAAAGTCAGTTTATCACTCTTTGTTTTATGGCTTTCTTTTTCTTGCACTTGTTTTATTCTTTTACTTTTGAATGAGAAGTATTTATCTATGTTTCAATATCAAGAGCATTGGAAGCTCTTGTCCCTTATATGGAGCTGTTCGCTTGAATTTCCTATTGTAGGTTGCAATTCCTATTGTACCAACTATTCGAGTACTTGTTACTTTCACAAAATTGGAGGAGCTTCAGCCAGTGGAAGAATTTGCCACCCCTCCTTCCAGTCCAGCTCAATTCCACGATGCCAAGTCCAAGGAATCAGAGGGCTCGTGGATTTCATGGATGAGAGGAAGTCGTGGTGGACAATCAAGTGATAGTGATAGTAACCGTTTCAAGGATGAGGTTGACCCTTTTCATATTCCATCCGACTACACCTGGGTTGATGCCACCGAAAAGAAACGCCGCATGAAAGCCAAGAAAGCCAAGAGCAAGAAACACAGGAAACAGACAGCAGCTAGAGGAGGGGAAGGGGGGACCCATAATTTGAATGAGGACGTGGAGTAATAATTGCATGTAATGTGCCAGCAGGTGAAGAGGAGGTAAGGCTTTGCATACGCACATCTGACCTTCAATTCTTAGGAATCTTGGATGATTTACAGGATATATTTTAGTTCTCCTCCATGTTGATTAGAAAAGCCACTGTTGATGTATTTTTATGTGCAACTGGGGAGAAACTGTATCTCCTTTGTTTTTCTTTTCCTTTTATTATCCTTTCCCCTTTAAAGTTCAGTTGTATCTAAGTCTCTGCATTAAATTTTTGTGATTGATGTTCTTTTCTTTTTCTACTCTGTTTGTTTAGTACTTAACGACTTTTCTTTAATTGGGTTTTGAAATGTGGTTTCAATTTGAACTTCAGAAGTATATCTAACATTTTCAGATTTTCATCAGTGCATTGTTTGTTTAGTTTTTCGTTCTTTTATATCTCTGTCTCGTATTGTTATATTAAGTATTGATATAGCAAATTAGCTTATTATAAACAATCTATTTGAAGGTACCATTCATTTCTTGAATGAGATTTTTTTGTTTGGGAAAATGAATGAATGTTTATTGACAATAGCAAAAGCTGCAACCACATTACAGTGTTTGTCAAGTCATAAGTTTTTTACGATAATAAGGAAGCTACGTTACAGGCTATTAAGCTAGGTTAAACAAAATAGCTCAGTTGATGTGGGACTCCAGAGCGATGATCACAGGTTCCATTTACTCTTCATTTGGGTGGAGAGGCATTGGTCAGTCTTTTTAGCAACTAAAACAGCCCTTATCCAATTAAAATTTTGTCCTCGAGCAGGTGATGATCTTGTTTGACTTGCTTGTAAATTCTGCAGTTACGTTCTTTCCAAACTGCATAGATGATAGCGGAGAACGTAACTTTGTTTGGGAAGTCATCGTGCTTGAGAGATTAATAAACTTGTTCAAAGTTGTCTCTCAGTTTCCTCGGATACTTTAAAGTGAAGGGGTAACCTATTTCTCGGCTAAGAAATTTCAGATCTGTGGATAAGAGGGCTTGCATCCGTCCAATTGTCCAACCACACTCAAGTATCTTGTCCATTTCCTACCTTATGTTTAATGTATAGATAAAGCAGCTGAAGCTACGGAAGCTAAGCTAAGCTAAGCAGCGGAAGGTCCATGAATATTGAGGCGACATAGCCAATTTCTGGTTGCGAAGGTGATACGAATGGACCCATTTGGTCCATAGAGCTTCTTTGTCCTATAGTAGCCTCCAAACTCTTTTGCTTAACAGCACCTTTTGTGTAGTTTTTTATAAATTATACCCAACCCTCTGTGTTTCTTAGAAATGGTTATCTCACTCTATTTGACCTTTGCTTCTTTGAAAATTTCAGTTTTCCCGCTCCATAGAAAAGCTTTCACAATTCTATCCATCTCTGTGGTGATCTTCTTTGAAAGAACAACGTGAACTGACCAATACACATGTAAACTGCTAAGAACAAAAATTATAAGGATAAGTCGAGCAGCATAGGACAAAAATCTATTTTGTCAAATGTTCACTTCGGATTGTTTCTTTTCCAAGAGAGGAAGACAATTTGAATATTTTAGCTTTCAGTTGGCGATAGGTATCTGAATAAAGGAGGTTGGATGTGCAAACCTGTGGTATATTTCTATCAAGTATAATGTTGTTAGATCATCATGTAATTGTTAGAAAAGATGGAATACAATATCTTTTTATCTCCCCTTAATCATTTCAACCTGGGCTTTACAAAGATTTCTATATTATCACGAAAACAAATTTGCCTGTTACTTCTGAAACTGTTGGCAATTAAAATAAATTGCTAAGAAAGAATATGAACACTCTCGAAACAAAATTTTTTTATTAAAGGAACAACACTCTCGAAAATTGGCTTTAGTTAATGGCCAATAAACAATTCTCAACAGAGAACTCGTTTCGAGTTTTTCTTTGATATCTCTCAATTCTTAATTCTTATGCACACACTAATATAATACAACAGATACAAGCTTCCTATGTATATTGCAAGGCAGTTATTTTTACTACTAAAATCAACTTCTAAATAACTCACAATTTTTGACTATTGACAACAAATAAATTCAGTTATTTGACAGCTGATATAATGAACTCTTAGAAAACGTAAACAAACAGCTAAGAAATACCTAATAATCTTTAACTATTCAAAGCCTTAATAATTAAGCTTTCAAAAGAGTTCCACCAGCTTCTAGCAAATAATAGTAGCCAAGGTTGTTCCTATCGTTTTATAGGCCTTAGGCGAATTAAAAAAAAGGGCTTCAATAAATCGAAAATATACTTAATTTTACATGTTTAGAATTGGAAGAAGTATGGAGGTACAACCAAACTCCAACAGCTTCACAATATATCACAAAGATATATAAATGGTATTATATATGTGATAGAGGAAAAAAACTAATAGAAAATTTTAATATCTAATATTAAAAATAAAAAACAAAGAGAAAAAATACATTAAAAAAATCAGAAACTTTACCTTTAAATTATACTCAGAACTCAGAAGACAGAATCATAAAATTTTTTGCTGCTAATTTTTGAGTTGGAGTACTTTAAATACATATACTAATGAAAATAAAGAAATTAGAAGGTAAAAGTACACTTAAATATTTTAAGGCTATTTATAAACATGAGGACCAGTGGACCACAACGTTAACTTGTAAGTTATAACATTAACTTATAACTTTAAAATCATTTAAAGCCAACGTTAAAATCATTTAAAACCAAGCCAACGTTAAAACATCACCAACGTAGGATATGCTATACAATATGTAGAAAAAATTTCGAATCACCTTTAACTGATTAGCAGAGGACCATGCTGGCCCCTGCCCACGGCCGACACTGGTTGTGTGTGATTGTAGTGTAGGTATATAGTCACGAAATATACGTGCAGTACAAGCGTATTCAAGTGTATGTGTAATCATGGGATGAATATCAAAGGTCAAGGAGGTTGTTGAGATGGAGATTGTGAGTTTGAAACTGTGAAATAATAGAAGAATTAGAAGGAGAGGAAGAGGCAACGAGAAGAGTGGTGGTATAAAAAAGATATTTTCTAGAGATCGAATGTGATGAAAGATGTAAATTTTGAAAATGATATGATTAAAGCAGCGATAACCTGGTAAATGTTCTAGAAAGGCACAAGAAATGAGTTTTGGTGAAAATTTTTTCAAGACCATTAAAACCTAAGAAAGACAAACATGCGTAACCAAAAACACGAAAAAGAGTGAGTTAAAGTTAAGTGTGAAAAGTAGTTCATAATGAGATTTATGATGAAGAATAAGACTAGGCAAGAAATTGAAAGATTTTATCTTATGATTATAATTTATAATTGATAAGAAGTGAATGATATATACATATGGGATCATATTAAATCAGATTACAATATAACCGATTGGATTCACTTAAGCCCCGACTTCAAGCAAGCCGTAGCTCCAAAGCACCCGTTGAGACAAGTGAAAGCAAAAGAAGGCCCAACCCAAAACGGCGATGGTTGCGATGTCGAGCTTTTATTGGATTAGGAACCAGAGGCCTGAACTGGTGATTGGTCGTTAGCCTTTATAGTCCTTTTGTACTTCTACAAACCATTGCACTTCTCTCTCTCTAACTGCCGCTCGCTTCGTGTGATAGAGAGAGAGAGTGTGTCTGTTTGCGTGTGTGTGTGTGTGTGAGAGAGAGAGAGAGAGAGAGGTGAGTGCAACCAAGAAATGGTGATGTGGGTATTCGGGTATGGTTCTCTAATATGGAAAGCAGGGTTTAACTATGATGATCGCCTTGTTGGTTTTATCAGAGGCTATCGCCGTGTCTTTTACCAAGGTCTCACCTTTCAATCCTCTCATACCTACCTGTGCTGATTATTATCGTGTTAGTGAGTGAGATAATGATGGGTAGATTTTTTTTTTCTGTGTTGTCTATAGGAAGCACTGACCACAGAGGAACTTCAGAGTATCCAGGAAGAACCGTGACATTAGAACCTGCTGACGATGAAGTTTGTGTGAGTTCTTTCTCCATAATCATATAACCCAACTTCCCTATTTTCATCATTTTTTTTCCATTTTATTTATTTTAATGAATCGTTTAGGTTCTTTCTTATAATCCTTGGTATTAACCGATCAATTTTGCTGTCTTTGAGAAATTGCAGTAACTCTCAAGCTTTCAACTCTGTAGGTAGATGTAAAGTCTTAGGACTATTAAGCGCATTGTATTTGTAAGACTGAATTTTCAGACAGATTGGACCAAAGTTATGGCTCCAAGCCTGGGGCCTCAGTTTTGGCATCTTGAACAAGTAAAGTGGGACTAATCAAAACACTTCATTTTTTATGCCAAGAACACATAATAAAGAGTGCGATATTCCCAGTTTATACTGTTCTACTGAACAAATTACTTTGTGTGAAGATGCAGTCTGGAGTTTCATTCGTATTATTCTTTGCTTGTTAACTGTTTATATTCTTGGAAGTTCTTTGCTGTGATACACAAGATTATCAGGTCAATCAATGTACTAAATAGATTCTTTATATGTAATCGTACGAGGCTGTAGTGGGGAGTTGCGTACAAGGTCTCTAATAAGGAAGATGAAGAAACTGCAATAACGGTACTATTCTTCAGCTTAATTTATTGAATCATTGGCTAAACCACTTTTTTTATCTCTGGTTACATTCTTGTGCGAATTTATAGTGAGATCACATACATGATAAATTGCCCCCAGGGTAGTGTTCATTGAGAGGCCTTTAATCTATGTTGAATGTGAGACGGCCTCCCGTGTGCCTAACAAAGGTTTTATTTAGTTGGTACTTTCGGCAAGCTTCTTAAACTATACTCTAACGAGGGCATACTGTTTTTCAACTTAACACTACTCTTAAACTTACACTCTGTCTAAAATCATTCGCCTTCTTTGATATTACATTATCTGTCACGCTGAGAAGGACAGAAGGTACTCGTTGGATTCTTGATCTTACTGGGTTGGATGGTACTGGAGTTTCCTTTGCAATCATCTTTCTGAGGCTATGAGCTCTTTTTTACCTTTTGGAGCTTAAAAAAATTCGCCATTTCCTCCGAGCTTCTGTGTAGATGTTGTTATGCTCTATCTCAAGAAATTAACTTCTCAATGTTGGATAATACACTAGATCATCCTTTAGTCCTGAAAAGGGAACTGCGGGTCAGCTTAGCAAATTATTGACTTCACAAATACAGAAACCCTTAAGTTTATTTCCACACAAATCTGATCATCCAGAAAAGTGGAAGTGTTTATTTAGGTTGAACTACACTTCTCTTTTCGTAGTAGAGTGTTCATCTCATGGGTTACTTGTCACATTATACAATTGCACATCTTTGTTTTGATTCCATCATTATCAAGCCCATAACTGATTGATCAAATCCCATGCTTGCTTGTTATGGCCTACAGTATTTAGAAGTGAGGGAAAAGCAATATGACAAGAAGGCTCGCCTTGATTTCTTCACTGTAAGTTCCGAACGTCAACACCATTATAGGTTTATCAATCATATAAAGTTAAATCTTTTAAATTTTGTTTTCAGGACATCAAAGCTACAAGTCCAGCTGTTTCAGGCATAATGGTGTAAGCGGCAGAACTTACGATTCGTTGTGGTGATTTTTCTTTTATATAACAACACCTGACTAAAGATTCTCTTTCTTCAGCTATATAGCATCTTCAGACAAGAAGCTTAACAAAAACTACTTGGGGCCTGCACCTATTAAAGAGATAGCCAAGTATGAAACTAAATGCATTTCTTTGTATATACTCTTATTATCTTATATGTTCTCTTCTAATCATCCTTTGCCTGATTAGTGAAACAGCACTGAAAATTTGTCTGATTTGTTTGCTCTGTGAAGGCAAATTATTAATGCTGAAGGGCCATCGGGCCCCAATAGAGATTACCTTTTTCACCTGGAAATGGCTTTGCTTCAAATAGGTGAACTTTCTCTGTTCATTGCTTATGCAATTACCTTGCTTTCATGTGTGCATCTTTATTTTCTTTATAACTGAATTGTTCTTCCATCTTCTTCCTGCATAGGATGTAAAGACAAACATGTCATGGAGCTTGCCAACGAAGTCAGGCACATTCTTTCTCATGGGGAGCTGATTGATTCATGATACTGTTAAAAGCTGATTGAGTCATGATACTGTTAAAAGCCAAGGCATTATATTCAGCACATATTGATCATTTTATTTAGCGACCTTCCAATACTAGATATGCTTAGCATATCAATGTTGACTATTCTAGATTTTTAATTGAGCAGCTTTAATTTCCAAAATCTTAACTCTGATTCGGGCTGAATACAAGCAGATACAAGTATGTCTAAGACGGTGCTTGTGACCTAACTCCACATGGAAGATACAGAACGTTGACATGCATAGCAGCTTGGCTTCTCAGACTTGAGCACCCCTTCACGAAATTTACCGAATCAGATATCCTATATGACCTACAATGCAAAGCTTCTAGCCTGCTACTAACTCCCATAAAGGTTAGCTGTTCCTACACTAAAAAATGAGATCGTCAAAGAATAATACTTAATTTTCATACATAGTATCACGTCATACAACCAAACGCTACTTATGACTAGTTATCTTGCCAGCCAGCTCAGGCAGGATCTAATCACTGTCCATGTTCTCTGCGTAAAGCAAATGAGATCTGGGGGTTAAAATGGAAAAGGCACCATGAAGCACACACTGCAGTTCATACTAGATCTCATGGAAGACCACTTTAAGATAAAACCACATAATTTCTCTATGATCACTCACCCTCGTCTAATTCTTCACTTTGCCCACTCACCCTCGTCTAATTCTTCACTTTGCCCATCATCACCGTCATGATCTCCAACAGCGTCATCATCTTCGTCATCCTCCTTATCATCATCATTGCCGCTGTCGCAGTCGCTGTCATCATCCTTATCAGTTTTTATATGCATCACTTTCAATCACTTTAGGCTTTGCGGGAGGCAGACTGTCTACGAGAACTTGAACAATTTTACTCATGTCAATGCCCTCCAGTTCTGTCGCTATTTCCTTTCTTTTTCTGACTTCTTTGATTTCTGAAAGGCAGGATCAAAGAGCTTTCAAGACTCATTTGGAATGCAAAAAAGCAAACAAAGGCTGATCTTCATCTTGGCTTCTTGACATAGATCCATATAAATCCCATAATCCTTTTTGGCAAGATCCATATAAATCCCATAATCCTTTAAAATCACCATTAAACAAATAATTGATCACATTATATTAAACACATATACTTAACCAAATTATACTAAACCTGTACCTTCAATTACACAGCCAATACTTCAAAACATGGTTATATAACAACGAGAATTTGTGCTAAAAGATGGTTACAGTTCACAACGAAAACAGAGACAAAGTATTACTGAATTTCCAAACTCTCTGATGAAGCCATTATAGCAGCAGATATATAATCTCTAGTGAAGAGAGGTTTATGAATGTCCAATACCCAAGAATTGTTAACAATCCCTAAGAGGATGCAACACAGCTCCTCAAAAGGGAAGACAATAAGGTTAATCCACATATTTCCATCTCGCTTGTTCATTGAAATTGTCAAATAAAAAGATGGTGCAGCATGCAATTTACAACAAAATACTTGATCTTTCACGTACATATACTAAAGAAGAAATCATAGGGGATACATAAGTTGTTATGTTACTATGATAGACAAGACACTAAGCAAATGACTAGTTGAACAACACCAGCCCGTAAAGTAGCATCCTAGCTCGGGACTTGCAAGATAAAGCTAGATGCTTAAGAGAAAATTCACCTTTTTCAGAAGGTTTTGATGACAATCCTTCTTTGGAAAGTAAACCCACTAGTTCCATTATTAGCTGGGCCTCACGTTTGCTCTCAGGAGCCTGCTTAACTTTTCTGTAAATTGCAGAAGGGACACTGAAAAATAGATGATTTTAATATACAGCTTGAAATAAAATTTGATAGGCTTGTAAAAGGCAAGTCAGGAAACCTCATTCCACATGATTTGATGAGTGAGATGAGTGGATTTTAGATGCTCCACACGTTTCCCATAAGCTGGAGGTTCCTTTTTCTGAAACAAGATTTAAAAGTATTGTTTCATCTGCACAAATTTGGCAGTTAAACAAGGGCATTGGAGCTGCGAAAGGATTGAGATTTGAAATGTTGGTTGGCCATTTAGCGGACGATTGAGAATGATTATCTTCACAGTCATCTTGTCTTTTGCATCACTAATGTCTTCAGATCCAATTTATTCTGGCTTGATCCGTTTCTTAGCAGAGGCCTCGATTTCCTTTTCGCATCTTTTTCATTTCTTAGAAACTTCGGAATTTGGTAACCTTTTCTCTGAAACAAGTTTCCTTTTTGGTTTTCCCTTATCTTCAACATCACTGTCAGCCTCCGTATCTAAAGAGTCTGAACTATTGTCACTAAACATTTTAGATTCTTTGCACAATTCATGGAAACATGCAATCTAATGATTGATTAGTAGTTGAGCAAAAGAAATATTGGGGTACTCGGAATTAGCTTGAATATAACATGCCATTCTCAACAGGGCCTTCTCTATGATGCTCTCACTTGGTACGTCTTCAGTTTCTTCTATTTTAGGTTTAGTTACTTTTTGTCCTGTTAAAAGACCCATTACAGGAGAGACTTCTTCCATTGTCTCCTCATCTTCAGAGCATATATCCTTCACAATGTTATTTGACTCGAGGCCTCCAGGTGATTCTGCTAGTTTTCCTCTTACTGAAGAAAGTTGCTTTTCTCCAGCTTCCCCAGAATTCTTAGAGGTATCATCACCACCAGTACCTTTTAAGCACTACAATCAAAATGAATAGCGACATTGATAAAATGAGAATTACATAAAAGAAATAAAATGATGCAGTTTGGATGTGTCAATGAACTGAGCAAAGGAAAGCATTGAAGTTAGAGTATCAATATGTTCGTAAATTGCACCAAAGCCCTACAATATTGTTGTTTTCTAAAGAGTCCCCTGTCATTTGGATGTAGTTTTAGAAGTCAATGCAGTTTGATAATTTTATGTAAATGTTTACAAACTAGGTTAATTCAGAATAACAACTAGTTTCATTAATGGAAGCTTATGAGAAAAGATTCTTTTACTAATTATTAATCCACAAGCCTGTAGAAGTTAAATTCAAATAACAGGGTGGTTTCTGAAAAACATTAAAACAGCAAAGGGCCTGAAATTACTTTAAATTATTTAACAGTACCATCTGCAGCCATGACAATAATGCAAACAAAATTTGATGCCTTACCAGTACCAAGTAGCGAGAAAGACATGCTTTAGATTATCTGCATACGAGTCTCAACTGACTTACATTAGACTATGGTTGCACCCTGTAAATTTCTATTTTCTATAACTGGAAGATTAATACAGCATAATATTTTAAGGTTTCTATACTGTATACTCAATCAAATGTATTGATATTTAAAGAGTACAAGAATTTTTATATCCATACATTTTAAAAGCAAATTGATAATGAGAATAAGTTGTACTACAATCAATCATCTGCAAATTAGTGCACAAGAGATGCAAACTAATATCCAAATAAACATATCTTGGTGGGTTGATTTATCCAATCACATACACAGAAGAAAATTTGAGTTGAAAATAATTTGCAAGCACATCAAGCCCATTCTTTATACGAATGTTTCATTACTATGGACCAAAATCAACATTTGGAGCCACGTTCGACTATGGCATTTTGTTACTCCTCCAAATCCGGAGGAAAGGGGGTAGCATGAAGCAATAGAGTGGCTCATGAAGTTTTCCATGGTCATGAAGCAACATAAAATCATTTAACATGTGCCACCGAATAGTTGTCCCTGTTCTATAAGCATGCATTCTTGATTACCCAATACTTCCCCACTAATAAAGAGCGTGAAAAAATCATAAACTTGCAGCAGCGAATCACTAGATTTTTCCTCAAGAATTCCTCAGCAAGAAACGTTGTCAAAGTGACATATATATGAATATGAAACTAAACAGAGAAAAAGAAAACATGTCTTCGTAGCCAAAGCATAAACTAATAAGTGAACCACGAAAGGAAAAAGATACGCTTGAGAAAGGGTCGTACCTCCAAAAGGCATTGCTTAATATATCACTTATGCACATCAAAAGCATACTGCTCCAATCCCAAATCCTTTTCTATTAGCCTCCTAACCCCCTCAAAAAGTAAAAAGAAAAACTACAAATATCAAAATCACAGTACTTAATTCTTAGAATCTACTTCAACTAATTCATACTCTCGATTCAGTCCAAAATGATTGGAACTTTGAAAGGAAAACGCTCGGATTTAAAGTAAAGGCATCAACTTGAACTGGCAAGAGAAAGAGATTACTCTGCTTGTTCTTCGATGTGGAGGACGCAAGAGGACATGGCGTCCTTAATCTAAGACTCAATGTCAGGCGCCGCCTCGAGCTCCGGCATCGACACGCCTGCGACGGCTAGGAAAAGAGGGTAAAAGTGAAAAATTAGTGTACACGTTTCAGATAATTCATTCCATACGTCTCTGCTTAGTGACCATTTGGATGAGTTTTGAGCAATGTTACGAATACCGTATCGGGCTCGATATCGGATTGAGCTCTGGAACGAAACTGTACCGGTACCGTTTCGGAATATTTTTAAAATTTACAAAATAGTCCCTACAATTTTTAAAATTTACAAAATAGTCCATTAACAAAACCCACCGTATTCAACTTCAACAATTCAATTCCAT
>JANZLH020000102.1:704083-715078 GCA_026770325.2 Erythroxylum fimbriatum
GTGTGGCAAGTCACACTTGTCACTTGCCACGTGTCACTTTCTCACGATCCTCTTTTGGTTTTTTAATCTACTAGTCCATTTGTCTTCAATTTTCTCCCAATTTTCAATGACACTTGTCATTAAATCTTAATGTCACATGTCAAAATTTCTACTGTCATTTGAAATTTATTTCTACTTCCATTTATCAATTGTTGTGCCACTTGGCATTTTTCTTAGTCCACAAACACCCATAAATTCCAAAATGTTCTCATATTTCACAAAAATTTTCAATTCACTACTTATACACTCCAACTCAACTTTTAAGACAAATAATCCATAATTCACATGATAATCACATTAAAACAATCATTTATACCCGAAAAATGTCAAATGAATGCATGAACAATTCATTGTAATGTGTGCAATAAGCAAATTCACGTGTGTATATGCTAACATTATGCATGAGCATGAAATGCGTTTTTCTAATCTCTCATTGCTATTTCTCAATTACATAAATCTAGGGTTCTAACCCTTAGTATAGAAACAGATAGTTACATTTGAGGTCTGAAACTATGATAATGTGGCATACTCTCTTATAGGGTTTTTAGGCTTGTAAGGATTTGATTGAAAGTAGACATGAGGATGGAATGATTTATTTGTTGTCAATTGTGAATATTTTCAAGTATTTTGCCAACGACCCTAAGTTTAGGGTGAAAAAATTATTTTTGTAAACCTATTAAATGAGGACAAATAAACTATTGGTAGCAACAAGAGCAATGTGGGGAGTGATGGGGATGAATTTGTCTTTAGGCTTATTGAGTAATGATGTAGATTCTTGTATTTTGTATATTTTGCCAAAGCATATGTGCATATATACTTTAGCAAGATGATGCCTATGATAAATGAAAAAAAAACTTTTTATTCAGATATGCTACCCATTTATTGTTTCATGCTTTTTTTAGTTTTGATTCCCAGACTTGTCACGAAATAATCACTGCATGAAATTTTTTTGTTCCTATGATTCAAAAATTTGTTGCCTTAAAATCATTTAGATCTCATAAAAATGCCTAGAGTTGATACTCTAGCCTGGTTAATTGCTTAGATGGTTTGGGTAACTCTTGTGTTTGTCATTTTGTAAATTTGTTTTATTTGTTAATTTATAATTTGTTTTACATGATATTAAGTTTATTAGTTATGTGATATTTGGTATACAACTCAATATGCTAATTAGAATAATTTCCATAAGATATCTAGGTTTGTCATTTGTGTGGAATGTTTGATTTGTTCTATTATTGGTTGATTATTTTATTTTTTTCACCAGATGTTCACTTCATAATTTTACATGAAATCTAGTTTGTTAGTTTGTAATACATTTGGTTTGTTGTTTTGCAAGGTGTTTAGTATGTTATTTTGGTAAATGTTTAATCTATCATTTTTCAAAATTTTAGTTTATCATTTTACTAGGCATTTAGCTTATCATTTTTTAGGTCTTCAATATGTCATTTTATGAAGCATTTAGCAATTTGTTTTATAAGTAACTTAGTATGACATTTTATGTAATATCTTGACCAAAGGTTTGTGGCATTTATAATTAGCCAAGGATTCCATCATTTATAATTACAATGCATTCAAGTTTTTAGGTTTTCTATTAAACCAATTTCGTATTATATCTAAAAGTAAAATGTATGATAAATAACTTGAAAGTCTAATGATATTCTATTTTGTATCTTTATATATCAAGTCTGATGATATCTCTCATGATATGGGCATTTCTAGTTTAGAGCAAGTTTATTTTTAGTTTTCAATTTGTTAGTCATACTAACCCTTCTCAGGACAAGGTGTCCTTCATTAATTTTTTGTTGTCTAACTCTTTTTTTACTTAAAGATATTAATATTCTATTAATATATAAGATTCTTAATGTTTGTATCTTGTCTTCTTCTATTAGGTCAAACCTTGTTCTCATTAATGATTCAATATCTTCAGGTTTGAAGCTTTTAAC
This sequence comes from Erythroxylum fimbriatum, assembly GCA_026770325.2. Lineage (NCBI taxonomy): Eukaryota > Viridiplantae > Streptophyta > Magnoliopsida > Malpighiales > Erythroxylaceae > Erythroxylum > Erythroxylum fimbriatum. The sequence goes on from JANZLH020000102.1 coordinate 706,063, forward strand.
ACAAGATGATGAGATTCTTACCTCAACTAGGACTAAATCTTCTGATCTATATGCTAACTTGAAAGGCATTTATCTTATGGTTATCCTTGCAGTTGTTTGACCACTTTAAATAATACTTTGTAGTTCATATACCCAAACAAACTTTACTTTATTTACTCTTGCTTTTAGACCTTACAAAATGTTCATGTTAGTGATTTATGTTAGGTCATTAGCCTGTGAATTCACAACATATGTAAAATTTTGTTTAACATCATAATAATCATAATTTTTCTTTAAATATGAGTAAATGAACTAAAGACCATTATTCATCATAATGATTAAAGGAATGTTATATCAACTTACTATATGCTTCATTAAAATTTCTCCACTGTATTCCCTATAATAGTCAAGATAAGAATATGTAAGTTTACTAGAAGAAGCTTATAAGTTAAGCTCAAATTATGTTCTATATACTCACCTCAGGCCTACTTATAAGGACTTGTTCCTAAACCTAAACACACAATACTCGAATCCTCCAAATTCAATTCATATCATTTTGTGTCCATTATAAGGCAGTGATTGGTTAATCTTGAGAAATGTATGATTGATGATTGATGATCATTGATCCACATCTTTTTCTTTTAACAAAGTACGGAACCAACATACTTGCCTCACTGACCTGCATAATAACCTTTTAACGTTGATTATGTAAGTCTTTAAACATTGCTCAAGAGTATACATTAATCATTATTGACCTTAACTATAGCTCTCTAGTCTAGACCCAAACTTATATAGGCTTATATAGTCAAGTTTGAAATGCCTCATAGCATGTTGTAGGCTAAACTAGTATAAGATGAAACCTACCATACGATGGGAAAGATTTGAAAATTAAAACAATGTTCTAACCCACCTATAACATACAACCGCATACTAATGACACTCGATGTGCTATAAGAATAAGATTAAGAGCATACTTGCATTGACTTTGATAGCGCTTTCACTAGAAAAATAATGCTAAAACCTTTACAATTTCAAGTTGCCACCATTGAGGCCTTATAATAAAATGATAGATCCCTATGATCATATCGTATAATTCAAGAACAATATGGATTTACATAGGGCAAAAAAACACAATTAGGTACTTTTTTGTCTACTTTGATAAAACAAGTAAGAGATTGGTACCAAACACTCCCTACAAGCTCAATAGTATGCTTTAAGAAATAAGACAATGTTCAAGACTTATTTTATTGACAATTGATGCAAACCTCATGACTCAATAATATTGTTTAAAGTAATTTAAAAGTGAAGCAAGACCCTTAGAGACTACACGAGGTAATTTAATTTTGAATTCATATAAATACCCAACTTAACACCTTTATCGCACTATTACGTTTAAGAAAATGATAAAGAGAACCAACCCTTATGAAAGTCTTTATATATAGACATAACTTATATCTTCAAAGAGATTCATGAAAAAGCACAAAGATACATCAACTTTAAGGAGGCTAAATTAACTATAGAGGGCCTGAACAAGTCCTTAAAACACAAATGATAATATGGATGTACAGAGTAATATGCATTGCATATAAAGGAAAGAAATATAACAAAACTGCTAAATAGAGCAGTGTTATCGAACATCTAAAGAAAGAGCGTAGACCTAAAGGAAGAACATAAATCAAGTTGTATGTGCTGAACACATCTCTAAATCACATCTTGAACTTATTATGGAATAATATCTAGCAAGCCCTCCTGGACTGGCGACACTAAGTTGATGATTAATAGAAAATTAATATAGATATTAATGATAGTACAGCATTGGAGAACTTTTAAATCGAGAACATCTAAAATAATTCATAAAAAGGGACAAAGAAGTTTGCATATGAAGGCCTTCATTATTTAGGACTAACTAGTTGATTAGGCAAACATTAGGAAGTCTAAACCTAGAAAGGGAGCATGAAAGACCACATAGGTCATAATCATGATTTTTAGTAGAGATAACAATTGTAACATGTCTTAATTAAAGAAGTTAACCTAATATAACTAAGTCAACACCATAACAGACATTAAGATTAAAGACAACATATAGGGAGGAAAATAGTATTCGATAGTACTATATAATCTACCAAAATGATAAAATTCCATATTATAACTAGACCTATCATATATAATGCTATCTTTTCTTTTATAAACCTTTATCAATAAGAGTCATCCTAACACCATATCAACTGCTTATTGAATTTCTTATTAAGAAAGGAACAAGGAAAATCTTGGGGATCATGAAATTTCAAAACAGTGTGATGTTATCTCCATAAAGAAAAAAAGTAAACTATGACAAATGATCATTGAAGAAATGGACCCTCGAGTTATAAATAATGAAAACATGGCTAAAGTAATCGAAGAGAGTTGAAAAATTAAAGTGAGAGATGTGAATTGCAGTAGAGTCTTACAAATAAGGATAGACATAAATCAAGAGAAACATATTTGACTTATGGAATTCTTAAAAGAAAAGGAAACATTCATTTGCTCAACTTCAAATTGAACACATATAATAACATACAAGCTTAATGTAAAACCCAAGGTTAAGTAATGAAATATAAAAATAGAATTTCTGTAAAAAAAACAATAATAAGCAGTGTAGGAGGAAGTGAATTAACTTTTATATTTCACGAGAAGATCAACATAAATATGGATGTCTATATGGAAAATATGATTTTCAAAATAATATACAGTAGAAGGAGATCACTTAATAAACTTATGAGAATACTTTGAAATGCATGTAAAATTAAATTATAAAAAAATAAGTGTTTGAGACTTTAATAAGTAGTTTTTAGACTTGATGGTGAGTCAAAGGTTATTGAATGATATAATGTTATTTTGGAAGATTCAGTATTATGGGTTTGAGTTTAGGCTAATCTTTGTCATTAGGCTAGGTTTAATACAGAATCTCCTGCAAAATTTTCATTTGACTTTTGATGTTTAAGTTATTAAAAGTATATAATATGAGAGAATGAGTATAAAAAGAGTATTTCATTTTATTTTTGTTGTTAACTATCTTTCTTAAATTAATGTTATACGATAAAAAAATAAAAACTTCATTTTATCATCAAATTATTTAAATGTAAATCGAGTTATATACCAAATTAAAAAGGAATCCTGATTACCCCATTAAAGATCATGGTATTTAATAGGGTTTTTGAATTTCATATATGATGGTCTCTTAGGATGTAAAGGACAACTATCATTTTGAGTGTTGGAAACAAAATTTGGAGGATGGTTTTTTCTTATTTATTTTTTGAACATATTATTGAGAAGGAAACTAGAAAGTCATAGGAATAACTCAACAACATTTTGGGAAAATTCATGGCCAGAGACAAGCCCCACAACCACAGTACAATAATAATAAAAGTGTTAAAAACAACAATAGCATGTCTTGTCCTTATATCTCTCTTTGGAGGGAGCAAAATCATACACATCTTTATGTTGGAGCTATACACCTTGTTCTTACACTTCATGGAAGAAAGGGAATACCTACTACAGCCAAGATATCTCTTCTAGACACTACCTACACAATGTACCAGAATGTTTTGATTGGTACCTTATTAACAATGCTCAATAATGAAAGTATCATTCTAACAATAGCACCTAATGTCAACATCAGGTTGGATGTCTGAACATCTACAAGTTCAGATCTGGATCACTGGAGCAAATCAAGATCCTACAGCCATCATGGCTACCTTACATCACCAGATGACATCACCGGATGATCTATCGTCTGCAAAATCATGCTTTGGAACTCAATTTTCCCAATTCCACTTCAGATGCCCTTTATATGGTTGTTGATCGTTTCAATGATTAGACTACTATCATCTAGATCCCAGAGCAACTTCCAACACAGAAGCTTGAAAAGTTGATGCTTACTAAATTGATTACCAATTACCAAAAGGTGTTCCCCGCTCCTCATCGACGCTCTTTTCATACCACAACTCCTCCGATTCTAAGGACATTAAAGATGGAATGGTGAAGTCCATCTATAAAATGCCCAATAAAGATCCATCTAAGCCTTCTACCTCTGGGGCAATATGTCTAATTCAGCTTGTATTTTCACATACAAAAGGTAAATTTGGTCCTCTTATCTATTATTTCAGATCTAATGGAGATGTAGTTTTTGTCATTCATCATCGTGGACACTTTGTATTAGATGTCCACCCATCTATGTGCGAACCCGACTGTGAAGTCTATCTTAATTCTGAGTCAGATAGTGATGACGATGATGAAAGATATACCAGAAGGAGAAGGAAGAATAAAAAGCCAAAACCTCGTTATATGCCTTCTCAACAATATCATTTACACAAAGATGATCCAGATCCAGATGATTCCAGCAATCCTAAAGGTCTACAGATAGAAAGATCCAAAACTAGATCTCTTCAAGAAATGCTGAAATCTTCTTCATGTCAGTCTAAGCCAGTAGTCCCTACAATGACTCCTACTCCTATACCCTATATGATGGTTAAGCCATATGACGAAGACTTTCCTTCTTTACACAGGAGTACTGATGAATTAACAAGGGTTGTCTATAACATGTATATCCGAGCGACAAGAATCACTTCATAAGGAACAATTGTATCAAATCCTTCTGATGAAGTCCTTAATTGGCAAACATCAAATGCAGTAGCATAGAATAAAGTTATTCGACGAATTGATTCTAAGCTGAATGGAATCAGTCAACAAACCTATGTTATGCAACACAAAGTCGACGCAGTTTCTAAGCAGATCTAACAAATGTATCCATCTTACAAAGCTCATATTCAGCGACTTGTTGCTAATCTTCGACATTACATTGCTACACATTATCTTGGACCTGAATTCGATGCTAAAGTTCGAGAAATCCAAAAGATAAAAGGAATTGTGCAACAAATGGAAGCTGATATGCAATATGCATAGTCAAGGACAATATATGGCTCATCCTCTTCATTATTTCCAAATACTCAGCCAACATACCTGTCTCCTATGTATTAGATGTATCCAAAAGAAGTTGACTATTCAAAGGTATTCAAGTTCAACTATCCTTTGATTAGACAGTACATTCATCCTCAAAAAGCTCAAGAAAAACCTAAAAGGTCAAAGTCAAAACCAAAGCCTGACCGAGTTCCTGAGCAATATGTTTTTGAGTCATCAAAGGTTCCTGAGCCATCACCTTCATACACTAAATTTGTTAAACCAGTTAATCAGTAGAGTAAATTGTTACAGATCCATACAACTCCAACGTCTCCACCAAAGTTCAACCTTCCACCTCTTCTATTAGAAAGGACAAAGTGCCATAGACAGAGTTCATCATAACTCTTGCATCTATACATATTGCAAAAGATTCTTATGCTCAATCAGATAATACAAAAGCTTATTCTAAAGCCTCTATCCCAACATCTGAAGTTTCTGCAACAATCTCAGAGTCATCATCTGAACAGATCTCTGAACGATCTTCTGATTCTTCAGCACAACTCGCTAATCTATCAGGGTTATCTCAAGTTCTAATGATGATGCCTAATCCTATTGAAGTTGAACCAGAAATAAGTGAAGCAGAATCCACAGGTACTGAACCTTTCAGACCTGAACCAGCACCACAAGCAATACCAACTCAACTAACCGCACAGGCCTAAACCAAGCCTACTTCAGGACCTTTTTTTACTTTTGAAGATCTACCTCTAAAGAAATGGAGAGAACGACTACATGAATTTGGTGCATGGATAAATCTACAAATGACTCGATCGAATAATCCTTTACCTGATATTTTGTCTGAGTTTACATCTCGTTTCACTGGTACTTTGCGAGAATGGTGGCAAAGTATTAATGACTATCAACTACTTCAGTATATCCAAGTCACTACAACTGGAGCATCTCTTGGAATAATTCATAAAGAATTTATTAGTGACTTTCAGCTTATTGGTAAACAGATCTGTCGGGAATATTTTGCAATGAAATGTTGTTCACTTAACAAGCGTGATAATCAAAAGCATTACCAACGTATGAAGGAAAGGTATTATCTCTTGAATGGATGGAATGATGATAATCTATGTAATACTTTTATCTCATCCCTTCTAGATCAACTACAACTAGAGCTACATAGGACCATAGTTTCTTTACAGAGAGATATGGCAAATATATCTCTTGGAGAAATCAACCAGTTTTCTTTAGCTTCTCTTGATAAGCTATATGATTAACATGCCTTATTCAAGAACATCATTAAAGGTGGTCCAGTTCTCAAAGAGGCTTGCATGAAGCCTTATCTTCAAACCAAGTGCAAAGACAAAAAGACTTGTGAGTGTCATAGTAAGAAGAAAGCTCATCTTCGACAAGTCTATTATAGAAAAAAGTTCCACAAACAAATAGAAGGCTATAAGCCTTTACGCAAAACTTATGAGAGAAAGAACGGAATGAAAAGAAGAATGGTCAGATTCTTCAAGAAATCCTCTCATTGTCAGAAAGTTGAACGATGCTTTCTCTGTGGACAACATGGACATTTTGCATGAATACGTCCTCACAAAGCAAAAAAGGATGTCAAGTTATTGAAGCAGATGCAATCAATTATTCCTATTCATTCTTCCAACAACTTTGAAGATTTAATTGAAGAACAATCTCAACAAGATGAGGACACAAAGTTTGTTGTTTCTATCACAACTTTTGAAGATGAAGAATCCTCTGACTCCTTTGTTTCTCCAGAGGATGATTCATTGTATATGTTATAACAAACATGCATGAAAGTATATTGTACACCAGTTCAAAAGCCATATGTTCAGATCCAACCCTTTCAACAGGATAAATATAATAAGCCCATTAAAGTTATCAGATTTATGGATACTGGATCTAGTCGTACGATTATGAAGCCCAATATCTTATCATCTAACGCATGGATTTCACATGATGAATATTTTACTGTGCTAATGGTAACTCCTTCAAGATTGGGTTAATCACCAAAAGAAGAATCGGAATTCGATTCTTTCCACAGTGTATAGTTTGGACTAAAGTTCTTGGAAGCAATCTATCTGGCCCAGACATTCTCACTGGTATGGATGTTTACAGTAAAGCCGTCCTTCTTCTTCTTTTGTTTTGTTTTATTTTGTTCTTTTCTTCTACTTTTTCCATGTGAGGTCAGCAGGCTTCAAAAAGGTGTCTATCTTGTTTTTTTCTCACGTCTTTTTCTCTTTTCGATCACCTATCATTCTCTGTTTCTTTTTGTTCTATTAAGTTAAATCCAATAATAGTTATTGGTGAACCTAAATACCCTCTCATATGTAATATATTGACTATTGTACTGAGAGGACAGATTTGTCAGATAATCCATTGATCATTTCTCAACACCACTTCTCTTTAAACTAAAGGCCAGGAAAGAAAGAAGTTAACCGCAATTCAAAGCTTTTTCTCATTTAATTTTTTAAAATATTGTTTAATGACCAAAATACACTTTGAAGTCAAATTTTTGCGATTGCTTTCGACTTTCAACATGGAGTAGTTTCATGATATTGATAAAAGTGAGTAAGAAGAGAACCCAATAGTTATGGAAACACTATCAAATGACCCTATTCATCTGTCTTCAACTTTTTCTATGTCTAGTCTACCTTCTAGTGTTAAGCGTGTTTTGTCTAATCGTATAAAAAATTTAGTCGAAATTACACATGTTCCTGTAGAAAATTATGTTTGTGAGTTTTCTTTACCTTTGTTGAGTCCTTACAGTTTCTACTCTCATGATCGTTCTTGGACAAGAAGTATACGTACTATTTTGTCTACATCTAGAGCAAAAGTCAAGGAAATAATCCAAAGTTCTAGATTAGAACAGTGCGGAATCTACTACAGCAGAACAATATGTAAAGCTTGAGATACCAAAGGAGTTGATCTCTCTTGGAGAGAACACAACCATACACATCTGCATATAGGAGCTATACGCCTTGTTCCCACACTTCATGGAAGAAAGGGAATACCTGCTACAACCAGGATATCTCTTCTAGACACTACCTACACAACGTACCAAAATGCTTTGATTGGTACCTTGCTGACTACTCTCAACAATGGAAGTGTTATTCTAACGATAGCACCTAATTTTAACATTAGGTTGGATAATCCCACTTTGTCTGAACGACTGCAAGTTCATATTCAGATCACTGGAGTAAATCAAAATCCTACAGCCATCATGGCTACCTTACATCACCAGATGATCTATCTTCTGCAGAATCATGCTTTGGACCTCAACTTTCCAAATTCTACTTTGGATGTTCTTTATATGGTTGTTGATCGTTCCAATGAGTAGACTACTATCATTAGGATCCCGAAGCAACTACCAACTATGGAGGTTAAAAAGTTGATGCCTACTAAATGGATCATCAATTACTAGAAGGTGTTCCATGCGCCTCATCGACACTCTTTTCTTACAACAACTCCTCTGATTCTAATGACATTAAAGGATGGAACAGTGAAGTCCATCTATGCAAAGCCTAACGAAGATCCATCTAGACCTTCTAAATCCAGTGCTACATTTCTGATCCAGCCCGTATTTTCTTGTACGGAAGGTAAATTTGGTCCTCCTATCCATTATTTCAAATCTAATGGAGATCCAGTTTATGAAAGCCATCATTGTGGACATTTTGGGATGTTGACCCATCTATGTGTGAACCTGACTGTGAAGTCTGTCTCAACCTTAAGTCAGACAGTGATGATGGTGATGAATGGTATGCCAGATAACTAGGGATGACAATAAGTAGGGTTCAGTTCAGGTATTACTCTACCCATATCTATATCTATTTTTTATGACTCAACCTATACCCATATTCATATTCATCGGTTTTTACGATTTACCACCCATATCCAAATCAATTGGATTGTTCGAGTTTTTGGATATCCATCGAGTTGTATAGCACATAAAAATATAACTTCTAAATAGAAAATATAAAGAGCAGATTTTTATGAACGCTCTATGTTGGACCCCGTTACCGGAGCCCAACTCCGGATCCTGTAACATGAAACTTAGTCATTTTATCTTGTAGGGTTTATT
>JANZLH020000102.1:783618-813766 GCA_026770325.2 Erythroxylum fimbriatum
TTACTGTGATTTTTGATATTTCACTTACGCAAGTTTTAGAAAAACGTTTACAAACAAAAGTGATATTAATTCTGAATCGGAAAATTTTGTGATCTAATCAATAAGTTTTTTTTAGAAGGGATTAATGAAAAAGATTACACAATTCAACCCCCCTTCTTGTGTATTTGATTATCAGTGTATTAACTTATGATTCACTTCAAGTTCAAGTTGTATTTTGATAAAAATGTTGAGGTCTAAAATTAACTTTTTACCTATTATAATTTATTGATATACCAATTTAAGACTGAGGTCCTATTTGGCAATCAACTGGTTGCATTTAGTTGTTAGTTGATTCTATCAGCTGTTAGTTGATAGTTGATTATATCAGCTGATTTGACCAGCAGATTGCATTAGCTATTTGTTAGAGATGTTTGGTAAAATTAGTTGTTTATATGTAAAATAACTTATGAAGACATGACTTTTAAAAAAAATATAAGGATATAAATATTATATATTTTAGTTTTTTGATGAATATTCTTATAAGGATTTATAGGATATTTAATTATACAAAAATTAAGTTTATAACTCTAATGGTATGTTTGGTTCATGTATTCTATTACCCCTTTATTTTTAATTATTAGGAATTCTGTGTTTGGTTTTAAAAAAACCCACAGAATAACCAATATGTGGATTCCTAGACTATAGCAACCCACTCTCGCAAGACACATACCCGACATCCTAATGATATCCTAATACGTACCCCACAAGAGTGGCATGTTAGAGCAATCACGACACTAACTTAATCATGGCATCATCATTTAATGCGTAAATGTCATGATATTTAAAAACCCAAATGTCTCTAGTTTAATTTGTAGTCATATGTATCTAGTTTAATCTAAACTTAAAATCATCCCATTTAGATATATATAGATCAAGTTATGGCTAAAATATAGATGTCTATTCAATGAAACTACTCCATTTAAGAAATTCCAGCTCACTTCATCATTTTCATCCTAAACTCATCAATCAATCGTTATCAATCCTTTCCTAATGACTTCAAATGGCCGTGAAATTTGGTGGAGAGGAAAGACAATATGTGAGGAGTTTGTGTTTCAAATTTCAAGTCAATCGAAGGTCCGGAAAAGAAGTTATGGTTAAAAGAGTGAAGGATGTTCAAAACTGTCAAAAATCTCTACACTCTCATTGTCACGATCATGCATTTCCAGTTGGTTGCTCACTGCTTGTGCACGATCGTGCATTTTTGGATATCTCCTCTAACACGATCGTGCAACTCCTTTGAGAATTAACATGTTACTGGCTAGTCACGGGGGTGACTTAGCACACACGGTTTCCACCGTTGTTATTTCTTCCGCAGAACTTGCAAAAGAAGTGATAAAGAACCTTGACTCCATCTTTGCTACCAGGCCTCATGTATTTTGTATGAGTCTTATCTTATGGTTATAAAAACGTAGTTTTTGCCCCATATGGAGAGTACTGGAGACAAATCAAGAAGCTTTATATTCTGGAGTTACTCAACGGAAGACGTGTTTAGTTGTTCAGATCAATGAGGGAAGAAGAGATATTAAACTTAGTCAAAACCATTTCTTCCAAAGCAGAGTTGTCATCGATGATTAACGTGATTAAGATGGCAAATGACTTGACACTTAACATCATTGTAAGGACAGCCTTCGGTAAGATAAGGAAGAGGCAAGAAATCGTAAAGCTTGTTAAAGAGGGCAAAATCGACATTAAAATAAAAACTATCAACTGATTACGTTAAAACGCTTTTGTGGAGGAGCTTCTAAAAAATCAGCTGGTTGGGTTGAATCAGCCAACTTAACCAGCTCATAACCAAGCGAGTTTAATAGCTTTTTCATAAGGTGAACCAGCTGATTTGGGTCAATCAGCTATTTTTTAGCTGATCAACCAACAACCAAGTGGGGCCTAAAATTTTTTTGATGTTACAAATAAAATGAAGTGATTTACACTTCTAATTTGTTGGTTAATACAACTTATTTGTTACAAAAACTTTGATATTAAATATTGCTTTATTACAAAATGAATATAAATATCTTCCAAAAGATAATCTACTACTAGCATTTTGCCTTAAACTTTGAAGGCAACATTAAGCGCATAGGGGGAATTAAAGACACCGCCGACGGATACAAATACAACTAATGAGGAGCTCCAACTGCCAAACAATATTAGCAATTGCACTTGAATACATCACACAATAAATTAGAGAAACAATTTTAGGTTAGGAGCAATGATGCGGCATACTTTGACCTGATAACATCAATGCACGTTTATATTTATAATCATTCCACGTCTACTGTAACCACATTATTGTATTGTACCAGACCATCTCTGAATAAGAAAGTACATTAACCTAACCCTCTTTAATTTATTCCGGGAATAATGACTAGACCTCCCCTATTCTTCCCACTCTCACAGACTCGGAACCAGCAAATGGATGGCCCGTCTTTCCAATTTATTATTTGCCTCATTTTCTGTATAGAGAGCCCAATTCTGCTTGTTGGTTCCGGGCCTTCTTGACTTTGGATTGTCTTCCACATGACTTACAACTTTTAGCCTACATTGATTCATATACCGGTACATCCATACGAGTCAAGAGTGACCCGAGACCTTATTGTCAATCTCACGACATAATGTCAAACTCCATCTTATCGTATTTTTTTTAATCTTCATGTATTTCTATCATCATTGTATTGTATATACCTCATATCCGTTTCGCAAGTTATTGACCTTTTTCCAATTGCTTAAATCCTTAAAATAGGGGTTGTTGTTCTTTCCTCGTGTAAACAATGGGTTGTTTTCTTTTGTTGATTAAAAAAAAAATGAATTCAAGCAATGTCTCGAACAGGGAATTCATTTTTATGTTCATATGACCAACTATATATCACGTTTCCTTTAATTTGCAGAACTGATATGTATTTCGTGCTGGGATTGAGTAACATATATACATTAATTTGGCAAACATTTTACGCAAGGTAATAACTTGTAACCAAATCCCAAATCTTAATTTGAATTTACGCCAGCACCAGATCCGTCTTCCAGTGTGTGTGTGGCTCTCTCAATCGTCGATATAAATAATAGCGTCACTGATATGGGAAACATCGAACACTACAGACAACGTCCTTGTCCTTGTGGAGGAGAACGCGATCCCTCCACGCCGCTCTTGAGCCTTGACAAAAGAAAATAATTTAAACAGCAAAAATGAAATCAAAGAATAGGGACACACGTCAGCAAGATAGCGACAGCAGAGTGAGGGGAGGGGACTGGAATTCAAAAAATTGGAGCGTATTGATTTGATCCACCAATTTCAAATTAAAAGGAAAAAATAGAAAAACATACATCACGATTTTCAAAATGATTGTTTGTGGCCCCATTCCCAAAAGCTGAAAAGTTTAGGCTATTATTTAAGGCTTCCAAATACAAATCTCCTTTACACTTTCACTTTTCAGTTGCATGACCCACATAGTCACATGCCCACGCCCTCTTCTTCCTTATTGATATCAAGGTTGCCAAGGACGATTTGATTTGACAAATCATTCCCTAATTGCTCGCCGGGAGTTTTGCTTTCGGGTGTAGTTGTAATAATTGCGGTCTTTACTTGTAATAATGATGCTGATGTGGGTTGATTAGTAAAGCATAAAATAACCAAAATTCAACATTTAATTAATAAATAATAATATCTCACATAGTAACACTCGACTCATTCATTTACTTTTGTCTCATTGAATGCTTACCAGAACATGAAAGTGAAATATCAACTCAATTGCTTTTGTCATGGTCCCTTCATTCCATAAAATACCACTATCCAATTCCCTCCATACTTCCAGTTTTCCACTCCTCTTCATTATAAGATTGTGTAGAAAACAAGATATGGAAGAAGCTACCTCTCTATCATCTGCAAACTTTTAGTCAGTAGTAGTTGGTCATGTTTGCCAAGCCGCTGACATTCCCCACATCTTTTCAGACCCATCTTCATTTCTTTATTATCTTTCTCTGTATCCTTAAATCTTGAACTCCACCTTTCTTTTCACATTTATAACTCCCCCACTCTAAGGGTACTTTTATCTGCTTCTTTGTTTTCTATCTTACAATGTCTGGTTACGCCTACCTGGATTCATTGATATTGGTGAGATTTGTTTTTTCTCAACTAGTTAAGATAACTTTTTGGCGTTTTTTCTTCGATGGGTCATGTTTCCATGGAATTTTTCTTCTGGGTAGTCACCTTGGTGAACCTTGCTCGTCCGTTATATTCTGTAGTATTTGCGTTTTCTATTTTTTAGTATTGTTTCACAATGGATTGTACTGTTTCATTGTTCAGGCAATGTGTTTATGGTAATTTCATAGTTTTGTTTTGCCTAAAAAGCTCTGTTCTTAGGGCTACAGTTGCTGCATCTCCTCTATTGCTGTCTCTTAGCTTTACCCCTAACCTCTATCTCTTGTTGTTCGTTTGGCCCTTAAAAGGTTTCTCTTTTGTTGTTGTTGTTGGTGGTGATGGTGCTGCTGTTGCTGTTGCTGTCGCTGTCAATGTCGCTGTTGCTGTTGGGGTTGGAAGTTTATTGGGTGAATTAGAAGCAAAGTTGATAAGATGAAAAAAAAAATAAATCTTTTTGTTTAATGTCCTGAGGTTGTTAAGAAAGCATTTGCATTTCGTATATTAAATAGAGAGCTGTACATGTCATAGTATTAGCACGTCCCATAAATTCCTCTGGGTATTGAAGTTTATGCTTTCATTGGTTTTTCTAATACGTCGTTGTATTTGTTATTTGATATCGATGGTATCTAAATTATGTGCAGATAAATCCTTCCTGATGAGATAGCCTATTCATCAACCTCTGGGCTTTGCGATGGAAAAGAGAAAATGGTTGTGGAAGAGGAGGTCCTCAGAGAGGAGCCCGGGTGAAACAGAAAGTTCAGGGTCATTATCTTCACATTCTGAGAGATTTTCTGATGATCAGGTAGGTTGCTAATCATGTAAGAGCTAATGTTTTCTTTAAGATATTATAGTGTTCTCACATATTGTTCTTTACTTTACCTCAATTATGGTAGGGATGCACTGCTTCATGCTTTCTCCATAGCAAAATTGTACCTTCCAATGTTAATTATTTAACTCTTTTTATAACCACCACTTACGAAAACTACTACACAGGACAGCTGGCTAATTTTATTTTTTTGGATATTTTAGTTTGTCCTTCTGCTGTAATACCTGTCAGTTTTTCTGTTGATGATTCGTGTTCCGGTCAATTTCTTGGCCCTCTCACCACAATTCTATGGCATATGGTGAGATTGAAGTTCGATATATGTCTAAGGATTTGAAGTTGTGTACTTCCAAGTGCAAGTTTTGAGAGGTTTGCAGAAAGGCTGGAATAACTGATGAGCCTTTCATTGCAAAAGTATAGGAATCACTATTTGTTTTGCTTTGTGACAATTGCATAAGCAGATGCATTTGTTCCTAGGACTTGCTGGAAGTTAACATAAGAGTTCTTGTTTTCATTATGACCCAAGTCTGAATGCATGCAAGGATTAAGCTAGATGGTAAATGTGGATTTGTGCATAAAAATTGTATCCTATGCTTTTGCTTAAGCACCTATATGGTTATAAACCCTTCTATGTATTTTGGTCTAAGGAATATTCTCTTCATGACAGCAGAGGAAAACACTTGGGAAAGGTTATGAATATTCTAGAGTTTCATAAAGCACAAAATGACGATGATGTCATCTACAGGTGTCAAACCATTGTAACCAAAATAAACACAATTAAGAGAAGCAGTAACATATCTTCTAATGTTTTGGGTGGTAAATGCAAATGCTCTGGCATAAGTGGCAATCTATGCAACTAGGAAGACTACTTTTTAGATTTGTCAATTGCAAACTTGACTGATGTATCCATTTTTGGAACGTGGACAACATAGATTAATCAGTAGTTTTAGTGTTCACCTGACTAGTTGGATGCATGCAATTGGCAGATTTATGTTGTCACCATGTTCTTGGCATCAATTCAAAAGATCCCTGTTTGTTGCATTTTTGCTTTGGGCACCTAAGGTTGATTTAGCAAGCTCCTAAATTAGATGCATTCTTTAATATTAATCATAGACTTTTGCTCCAATTCTTATGCTGATGTCATTCATGTTCTCATCATTGCAGCAGGATGCCTTGAAGACATCTCAAACTGATGATGCTCAATCACCAGAAGTGACATCCAAAACTGTAACTAGTGATGATGATGCTATGGACAGCATTAAAATTTTGACTGAGAAGTTATCAGCTGCTCTTAAGAATGTCAGTGCCAAAGATGATCTGGTAAAACAACATACAAAAGTGGCGGAGGAAGCTGTTGCAGGTATTTAAAGATAGGTGCATGTTATCAGGGTCACTTAATGGGAAAAAAGTTTCAAATCTTTCGGAAAATATATTAGTTCCACAGCCATGTACTTTGAGAAATTGTAACTGTTGAAGTCTTCACAACCATGCTTATGGGTTCTATCCAAAACTGATGATATTTCTCACCACACGTGACAGTTTATATTTTACTATATAATTTTGTTGTTCTCTTTATATAAATTTTAGGATGGGAAAATGCTGAAAATGAAGTAGTGGCTCTTAAAAACCAACTTGAATCTGCAATTCATCAGAAATCTGCTCTGGAAAATCGGGTGAGCCATCTGGATGGAGCCCTCAAGGAATGTGTTAGGCAACTGAGGCAAGCGAGAGATGAGCAGGAAGAAAAGATCCATGAATCCATGGTGAATATAAAATATGAGGTAGGAATTTACAAAATCTGAATTTGAGAACCAGTTATTTTGGCCTCAAGATCAAAACAAGAAATTAACTCTGAATGTCCTGCTCAGATTGATCCTGTTCTCCAGCAGAAGCTTGAATATTTGGAAGAAGAGAACAAATCCTTGAAAGCGGAGCTCCTGTCACGATTTGAAGAGTTAGAAGTTAGGACTATTGAAAGAGACTTGAGTACCCAAACAGCTGAAACAGCCAGCAAGCAACACTTGGAGAGTATAAAGAAGGTGGCCAAGCTTGAGGCAGAATGTCGGAGGCTTAAATCTATAGTTTGTAGATCTTCCTCAATTAATGATCACAAAAATTCTGCTGCCTCCTCAATATATGTTGAGTCTCTGACTGACAGTCAATCAGACAGTGGAGAGAGGCTTAATGCGCTAGAGCTGGACGCCCACAAAATAAGTTGCTCAGAGCCATACAAGTCTGAGCCAAGTTGCTCAAATTCGTGGGCATCTGCATTGATTGTTGAGCTCGATCAATTTAGGAATGATAAAACTGTCAACAAAAACATCCCAGTGTCATCCACTGAGATTGATCTCATGGATGATTTCCTTGAAATGGAGCAACTTGCAGCATTGCCTGATACTGAAAATATGGACCGTCAATCTGAACCTGTCGATGCCAAACAGCCAATTGATGCAGAAAGGTCATTGAGAGAGGAGCTTGAAGTTATGATTCATAGGACAGCTGAACTGGAAGAGAGGCTACGGAAAACAGAAGATGAAAAGGTTGAGTTGGAAGAGAATTTAGAGAACATGAAAGCAGTGCAAGCTGAACTAGAAGAAAACCTACAGATGATTACAAGAGAAAAGGTTGAATTAGAAGAGAAGTTAGAGAACATTCAAGTGGAAAAAGCTGAATTAGAAATGGATTTAACAAAAAGTCTGAACAAAAATGAAATTCAGCTGAGGGAGGCACAACTGAGGTTGGAAGAGCTGCAAGGAGAGCTATCCTTGTCAAAGGAATCAAGTCAGAAACTTGAATCCCAATTAGTTAGTTTGGAAGCAGAGGCAAGGACCATGTCTGCAAAAGTTCTCTCATTAGAAGCAGAGATTGAAAGGGAGAAGTTTCTGTCAGCAGGAACTGCAGCAAAGTGTCAACAACTAGAGGAAGAGCTTTCAAAAAAGAAACACGAAGAGGAGATGGAAAAAACTGCACATGCAAACATTGAACCAAAGATTAAGCAGGTTGCTATTCTTTCCTTGAATAATTGGTTACTTTTCCTACTATCCACCTTCTCTGTTGTGCATTTGTGAAACTGTATGTTGAGCACAGGCTTTTTAACTCCCCTGGTTACTAAATGTATGTACCCATGGCAGGAGGACCTGGCTGTTGCTGCTGGAAAACTTGCAGAGTGCCAGAAAACAATAGCATCTCTTGGTCAACAACTGAAGTCACTTGCAACCCTGGAGGACTTCTTCAGTGATGCTTCAAGCCTACCAGAGTTTAGCACAGGAGGATCACGGATGCATAGAGTTAGCGGAGAACCATGGAGGTTACACTCTAATGAGACGTTTTCACCTAAAGGAGAATCTGGTTCTTCAATGACTGCCAGCGAGATTGGTCCTTTACTGGATAAAAAGGAAGGAAAATCAACTCCATCTTCTTTGTCAGCTTCATTGGTCGTATCCACAAATAATGTTAATGCTGAGAAGAACCAAAATGGGTTTGCCAAATTTTTCTCTCGAAGTAAAAACGGCATACAGCTAGAAATTTAGCAATGATGAAACACTACAATCTGGCAGACTTTAATGTTTAAACCTTTCTTCAATTTATGCATTGCAATGGATATAATTCTGCGTCTTCCAGATCAGCTACTTTATCAGTCGTATTATAGCAATATCATTATGATATAATGATCTTCCTCTACCCAACAGATGGGCACTGGCTAGCTTGTTGGATTTCATATGCAGGGCACTGGCTAGCTTGTTGGATTTCATATGCAGGGCCTTACGGCGGGAGAGAAATTCCACGGCTTTATAATGTTTAGTCAGCTTCTGACCGAAGTAGTAGACAACTAGATATCGTTTATTTTTCTAACATATTAAGTAGTTGGATAAGGGCGGCAGCAAAACCATGGGTAAACGTATGCCCAATAAGAGTTGGAAACATCAAATTAGACTACTCCTTGAAGATAGGATTATTAATTATATAATACTAAGGACGCAGGGATGGACGAATAAGGAAATCCATCCCACCGTCCAAATGATCCAACGGTCATTTTTTTTGTTAGCCGATATTTCTTCTCTCATCTCTCATATTATATATAGTCACAGGCATAACTTCGATACTTGTGTATATATATACAAGTCACGATTGTGACTTATCAGATAAACAAAGCATGATCATAAGAGTTGGATGTAAAATCAAGACTGTTGATGGAGGAACTAAATTTAGCGAACCATGCTTGAGGAGCTGATACAGATCAATGAGCTGAAAAGGGAGAGACTTATGGCGTGACTGGAATGGGTTTGAAGAATACAGGTCACAGGGTTCACATATCAGTTAGCAGTGGTCCGCTCAAGCTGATACAGATCAATGAGCTGAAAAGGGAGAGACTTATGGCGTGACTGGAATGGGCTTGAAGAATACAGGTCACAGGGTTCACATATCAGTTAGCAGTGGTTCGAGGTTGATGAATGCAGGCATCAGACGTGGTGATGCTCTCCTGAGGGAATAATTAACCGTAGGAACAGATGGCACAAACTCATAGGACAACTTTTAATTCTGTTACAGCTTGTCCCTATATAGAAAACAATCGTGTAACAAGCTTGGTAGTGAATGAACAATCTTTACTTCTGCCTATTTGTTTTTCCTCTGTTATCTCATCTCACAAGCAACTCTTACCATTTTGGTATCAAAGCCTGTGGGTCCTTGGCCAAATGGCTGATGGTACGCGATTCCATAAGCTGGAAGAGAGCACCAAGGCAACACAAACACAATTAGATCAATGGGAAGCACGCTGGGAGCAATTCAACTCTCACTAAGAAAGACCCAAGCGCAACATGATAAACTCCAACAGTCGTTCAACGACTTTCGCCAGCAGACACAACAATCAACGGAGACCATTATGAATGAGCATAAAACACTTTCTCTGCAGCGTGGGACTGGACCCAGCTACACCAACCAGTACCCATCATACAACGACAGTTCCTCAGCTGTTTCAGAGCACCTCACATCTACCCCATCAGTTGTTTTCGCGCCTGAAGTCTTTGGAACTTCAACCAAGGGAGTTTCTGACGATGCCCAATCATCGTGGACCAATGGGCCAGCTCACATGCTACCGGGGGATCCGATATTCATGAGACCCCATCCAAGCTTCAAAACCACGAGTGCTCCTGGAAATTTGACGATGCTAGAACTAGTAATTCCCTCAAACTCAACTATACCAGCTGTAAGCTCCCCGATTGCTTTCTCTTCCCCAGTGATGTGTCCTAGTTTCGTTGTGCCACAATATGGGTCTTGAAGATTGAGCAATATTGGATCTGGAGTTAATGGGTCTAATGCTAGTTATGGACACCACTTACCCAAACCACCTAAGATGAATTTTCCCAAATTCACTGGAGAGGAGGACGACGTATTTGATTGGGTATTTCGTGCCAAACAATATTTTAAAGTGACTAGAATAAAGGAGTCAGTGAAGGTGAAGGTTGCTGCTGTTCATATGAATGGTACGGCCATTAAATGGCAGCAGAACTATATGCGTGAACGATAGGGGATGTCGTTTGTGCCATGGGAGGTGTATGTGCAAGATGTGACTACTCGTTTTGGCCGCCGAGCAAATAAGTACCTGATCAAAACATTTATACAACTGACCCAAGAAGGTGATTTTTATGAGTACCTTGACCAATTTCACAATATGAGGCCCCTATCAAACGATGTCGCTTTGCAGTTTTTTTATGGGTGGACTAAAACCAAGCTTACAACATGCTGTGGAAAAAGACAGCCCACAGACCTTACTTGAAGCTATTGCTCAAGTTGAATTGGAGTATTACATCGCACTAACCCTGCCCAGACCCTCACCATCCTTATCATCCAAATCAAGCTCAATACCCACCTCCAAACCATATAAGCTGACCATACCCACAAGTTCTTTCACCAACACCCACAAAACAAACTCAAATTTTCCACCAAACCCACATAAGAACCATAGACCCTTTCAACGGCTATCCCAAATAGACTTAAACTAGCGAGAAGAGTTGCGTGCCAAAGGACTCTGTTTTTGGTGCAAGGAGCCCTATTGTCCCACTCACAAGTGCAAGAAACGTCAACTGTTTATCATTGATGCAGGTGGAGATGATGGAGAGGATTATGTGTTAGAAGGCGAAGAAGTACTAGAGGATCCTGAAGCATTGATCTCACTCCACGCACTTAATGGGGCAAACCATTATCAAACAATGAAGGTTTGGGGTCGCGCTCATACCAAGGAGCTGTACATACTGATCGACATAGGGAGTACTCATAACTTTCTGAGCGAAAGAGCGACGAGAAAATTGAGTATGGAATTACAACCAGTAGCTGCCATATCTGTTAAGGCAGCACATGGAAAGGGACTAAGTTGTAGCTATGTGTGCCCAAGTTTTACTTGGAAAATGCAAGGAGAATGTTTCCAAGCCAGTATGCTTATTATTCAGCTCGCCTGTTATGATGTAGTGTTGGGGATTTAGTGGTTAGCTACCTTAGGGGACATTATGTGGAATTTTCAGACATTGAAGATGACTTTTGTCTTGGGGGCGAGGGAGGTCATGTTATTATGCAATGGGAGTCCTACACTGCAGATGTTGGGCACTGATGAACTAGGCAAGCTATTGAACCAGCCTAAAGAAGTGGTGGATGTGCAACTATGTGCTCTTACCATTGGGTGCACTAATGAGTTCCCAAGTGTTACGGGGTCCGAGGAGTCCAAAGGTGAGGAGGCACACTATGCCAGTAACCAGTGGGAAAATAATTTTTCGAGAAATTACAAGCCATATTGACGCAATTTCAAGATGTGTTTAATACTCCAGAAGGTCTACCTCCCCCTCGACCACAAGATCACAGGATTCAACTGCATGAGGGAGTTGTTCCACCGAATCTAAGGCCTTACCGGTATCCTAGCTTACAAAAAGAAGTTATTGAGGGTATGGTGCAAGAAAGGCTCAATACAGGTATTATTCAACCTAGCACTAGTCCTTTCTCTTCGCCTGTGGTGCTTGTCAAAAAGAAAGACAATAGTTAGAGGTTTTGTGTTGACTACAGGGAATTAAACAGATGCACCATTAGAGATAAATTTCCTATTCCTATTGTTGAAGAGTTGTTAGATGAATTGAGGGGATCCCTGGTTTATTCCAAAATGGATTTGAGATCAGGATATCACCAAATCCGAATGCACATACCCGACATTCCTAAAACAACCTTTAAAACACATGAGGGTCATTACGAATATTTAGTAATGCCTTTCGGCCTTACCAACGCCCCTTCCACCTTTCAAAACCTCACGAACTCTATATTCAGACCTTATTTACGTAAATTTATATTGGTGTTTTTTGATGATATACTTGTATACAACAATTCCTTGGTAAACCATTTGCAACACTTGCAGGCTGCTCTTATGGTGCTCAGAGAAAACTCTCTCTATGCCAAGAGGAGTAAGTGCTATTTTGTCATGGATAAAGTGGAGTATTTGGGGTCATTTTATTAGCTCAGAAGGAGTAGCTACCAATCTAAATAAAATAGAGGCGGTGAAGAATTGGCCCGTCCCTAAATCATTGAAGCAGTTGTAGGGATTTCTAGAACTCACGGGCTACTACAGGCCCTTCATCAAGCACTATCGTCTGCTTAGCCAACCTCTTACTGCCCTCTTGAAAAAGGATGCATTTGGGTGGAATCCACAAGCTCAGGAAGCTTTTGACAAGCTTAAAGTCGCACTAATCATTGCCCCAGTACTTGCTCTTCCTGATTACACACAAAGCTTTATGGTGGAGATGGATGCGTGTGGGACGAGAATTGGAGCTGTCTTGATTCAAATGGGACATCCTATTGCATATATCAACAAGGGTTTAGCCCCTAGACATCAACTACTTTCCGTCCATGAGAAGGAGTTGTATGCGGTGCTTTACGCAGTTAAAAAGTGGTATCATTACTTGGTTATGAAGCATTTATCATCAGGACAAACCATCAAAGCTTGAAATGTCTACTGGAACAGAAGGTGACTACACCAAGCCAATGCACATGGCTAGCAAAGTTGCTAGAACTAGACTATGAGATAGTTTACAAGAAGGGGCGCAAGAATGTGGCTGTTGATTCCTTATCGAGAATGCAGGGGACTGATGTTTTATTGTGTGCCATCTCCTCGGCTTCGATGGCTGTACAAGAATAGGTGATGGCTAGCTGGCAATCGGATAAACAGCTGCAAAATTACATTGAGCAACTAAAACTCAATCCACAAGCAGTGGACAATTTTGTGTGGGATGGTAAGGTACTAATGAAGAGGGGCAGGCTGGTGGTTGGGATTGATCCTAAGGTAAGGAAGTAGATCTTCCACATTTTCCATGACAGTCCATCAGAGGGACATTCAGGCCACAACGTGACTTACAAACGGGTTGCTACTCTATTTTACTGGAAGGAGCTACAAAAAGACGTGAGAAATTATGTCAGAAATTGTGAAGTGTGTCAAAGATGCAAATACGAGACAGTGGCGTCCCCGGGGCTGCTTCAACCGCTGCCAATTCTTGAGGGCCTTTTTACCGATGTGAGCATGGATTTTATAGTGAGCCTTCCCCAATCCAATGGGAAACAAGTTGTTATGGTCGTTGTAGACTGATTGAGTAAGTACGCCCATTTTATAGCTTTGGCACAACCACTGACAGCCCCAAAGGTTGCTCAAGCTTACATAGACTATGTGTTTAAGCTCCACGGTCTTCCTAACAATATTGTAAGCGATAGGGGCGCAGTCTTTCTGAGTAATTTTTGGCAGGAACTATTCAAATTACAAGGAGTCACCTTGCAAATGTCCACGGCTTATCACCCCCAAAGCGATGGGAAAACGGAAGTGGTTAACCAGTATTTGGAAGGGTATTTGCGATGCATGGTTGGCGAAGTGCCAGGAACGTGGAGCAAATGGCTATCCATGGCTGAATGGTGGTATAACACGAACTACCATACAGCCACGCAGACTACTCCTTTTGAAGTCCTATATGGTTATCCACCACCCATTTATCTACCATATGTTGCTGGAGACTCCAAGGTGCCTGCTGTTGATAAAGAATTACAAGACCGAAAGCAAATGATTAAGCTCTTAAAACACCACCTGCAGCGAGCTCAGAATAGAATGAAACAGATTGCAGACGGTAAGGGTTCTGAACGATCATTTGACATTGGAGAATAGGTGAAGAACACCTTATAGACAGCAATCGGTGGTCAAGAGGGTGGGTCACAAATTAAACCCCATCTACTATGGTCCCTATCAGATTGTTGATAAGGTAGGCTCTGTTGCTTACACCCTTAAGCTTCCTACAAATGCTGAAATCCATCCCACGTTCCATGTTTCGCTGTTAAAAAGAGCTTATGGGGACTGTCAAGGTAGCTCCAACTTATCTCCACGCATGGGTAAGGGTAAGGACCAATGCTATCCCATAGCAATATTGTTGGACCCCGATCTTTAAGTGGAATAGAAATATTAAATGAACTTGAATGAGTGTTTTAATGTATGTTTTGTGTATTAGATGAATTAATATGTAACGGAAATTGATGAGAAAAAGAATTGATTCGTTTTGATGGTTTTGACATTTGAGTCGTTTTGCTTAGGTTATGATATGAACGTTTAAGAGAATGAGTAGATTTGAAAAGGAAGTATCTATATTGGAACCCGATCTCAAAACCGGACCCCAACCGGAGAAAAACAAAAAACGGAGCGAAACAAAGTGCGGAAAGTTGTGAATCGGAATACAAACCGAATCGAAGCGGATACACGTGCTCGAATACAAACCTAAGGTTTCCAACGCGACTCGATAGTTTTTATCCGATACACGTGCTCGAATGTCAGAATTCCGTTTGATTCAATAGATGATTAAGCCGATTTCGATTCTTCAATTTCCGTTTTCGCTTTTGCTTCCGCTTCGATTCGGTTTGTATTCCGATTCTTAACTTTCCGCACTTTGTTTTGCTCCGTTTTTCATTTTTCTCCGGTTGGGGTACGGTTTTGAGATTGGGTTCCAACAGAAACGTTAAAGAGGAAATGAAAATTTATACCTACTTGTCACTTTTGTGGAGTAAACGAGTACAAGCTAAATTGTTTCAAGTTGTTACTCTATGAATTTCCAGCAGTAACCCACATTACCTAAACATACTTGGGTTAGAAAGGGCCAATTACAAGCATTTGTGGCTTTTAAATCTATGCGGTTGCTTCACATAATGGTTGGTATTTTGACAATGGGTGTTTACGTCACATGAGAGGTGAAAGAAGTTATTTGACAGATTATCAAAGTTGTGTAGATGGCCATGTTACCTTTGGTGATTGAAAGAAGGCTTCAGTTATTGGAAAAGGGACCCTATGCGTGGATGGACTACCACACCTCAAGAACGTGCTTCATGTTGATGGGTTAAAAGCCAATTTGGTGTGTATAAGACAACTTTGTGATCATAGATTATTGGTTAAATTTACTAGTGATGAATGCAGGGTATTAACTGAACAAGGAGAATGTTTGGTGAGTGGCAGACGATTGGTGGACAATTGTTATATGGTGCATGTTACTACTTCTTACAAATCAGCCTCATATGATGACAATATAAACCTTTGGCATCAAAATCTTAGCCATGTTAACAATGATCTTATTAACAAGTTGAAAAAATTCAAAGCGTTGAGAAGGTTGCCTACAATGAACAATGATGACAATACTATTTGTAGTGCATGCCAAATGGTAAATAGACAATAGTGTCACACAAAAAGGTTAGACATGTTATATCTTCTCGTGTCTTGGAATTAATTCACATGGATTTGGTTGGGCCAACACAACATGCTAAAATTAGTGGAATGAGGTATTATTTTTACTTGTATTGATGATTATTCTAGATACACTTAGGTAGCATTCTTAAAAGAAAACTAATATGCATTTAAGGCTTTTAGAAGCCTATATATGCAGGTCATAAAACTGAAAAATATGACATTATTGAGAATACAATCAAATAATAGAAGGGAGTTCGAAAACGCAAGTTTCAATGACTTTTATGAGAAATATGGTATTATACAAGAGTTTTCAGCACCTAAAACTCCTCAACAAAATGGAATTATCGAGAGAAAGAATAGAACTCTTCAAGAAACAACTAGATCTATATTAAATGGAAGAAAAATATTATTGAGGTTTTGGGATGAAGCGGTAAACACAACATGCTACATATGCAACCGAGTATAAATCTTAAAAGTAACTTAAATAAGACATCTTATGAAATTTGGAAAGGAAAGAAACCAAAAATCAACTATTTTCAGGTATTTGGTAGCAAATGTTATATGCTAAGAGATCGAGAACATCTTAGAAAGTTTGCGAGTAAAAGTGATGAAGGGATCTATTTTAGATATTTAACTCACAGCAATGCATATCGAGTGTTTAGTCAAGAACCAAGATAATGTTGTAATCCATAAATGTTGTGGTGGATGAGGTTCATCAGATAATTGATAAAGTAGTTGAAGAAAATCCCCAAAACTAACCTCACAAACTAGCTAAAAAATGCAAAGAAACAAGATCTAAAAACTGCCCAAATCTGTAATTAGTTGCTGCTGGTAAATAAATTGCTCAAATAGAGGATAACTCAGTTGCTTCAAATGAAGAAACCAACTAGGCACCTAATGTTAAAATCATTCTTTTGAATAAGGAGAAAACAAGGGAAGATGATTTTAACAAGAATCCACTGTCAAGAATCAGAAGAAGTCATCTTATTGAGAATGTAATTGGAGAAGTTAATGATATAAGGAAGACAAGAGAGAGAAAAAGGATAGATTATCGGGAACCTGCAGGAATTTTATATTACACTTGTTTATTCAAACCTAAAAATATGAAAGAAGCCTTACAAGATGAGTTTTGGAAGGCAACTATATAAGAAGAATTGATGCAATTTGCTCGCAATGATGTCTTAGAATCGGTGCCAAGGCCATCAAATGTGAATGTGATCAGAATAAAGTAGGTATTTCGCAATATAACCAATGATAAAGGCAACGTGACTAGAAATAAGGCAAGGCAAGGTTAGCCACTCAAGGTTATTCTCAGATTAAAGGAATTGATTTGGACAAAACTTTTGCATCTATGGCAAGACTTGAATCAATTACATTATTATTAGGTATTGCGTGTGTGAATGACTTTAAACTTTACTAAATTAATGTGAAGAATGCATTCTTGAATGAGTTAATACAAGAAGAGGTATAAGTTGAGCAACCGAAAGGTTTTATTGATTTAGTACATGTTAATCACCTTTTCAAGCTAAAAAAGACTTTTTACTGTCTCAAAAAAACCCTGAGGGCTTGGTATGAAAGACTTATTCAATATCTACTCAAGCAAGGTTGTAAACGAGGTAGTGTTGACAAGACTTTATTTCTTAAAAAATCCAATTCTAATTTGATGATTGTACATATTTACATTGATGATATTGTGTTTGGTTCCACTCATCCGGAGATGATGAATGAATTTGTAGAGTTGATGACGCATGAATTTGAGATGAGTATGGTAGGTGAACTGAGTTTCTTTTTGGGTTTACAAATTAAACAAGTGAAGGATGGTATCTTCGTATAACAAACTAAATATGCAAAGAATTTAATGAAGAAGTTTGGCCTTGAGAATGCACGACATTTTAGAACTCCCATGAGTGTGTCTACGAAGTTGAATAAAGATGTTAATGGCAAAAGTGTCGATGTAAGCTTATATAGAAGCATTATCAGAAGCCTACTTTATTTAACCGTAAGTAGACCAGATATCTGTTGCAGTATTGGAGAATGCATTTGTTATTAAGCCAACCCGAAAGAGTCACACTTGACAGTAGTAAAGAGGATTATCAAGTATGTCAATGGTACTTCCGAGTTTATCTATGGTATTCCTGTGATTCTACTTCCTATCTAGCCAAGCATAGCGATGAATGAAAAAGCACATCAGGGGACTATTTCTTTATAGGTAACAATCTAATTTTGTCATACAATAAGAAGCAAAATTCCATCTCCTTATCAACCGTAGAA
Organism: Erythroxylum fimbriatum; assembly: GCA_026770325.2. Taxonomy (NCBI): domain Eukaryota; kingdom Viridiplantae; phylum Streptophyta; class Magnoliopsida; order Malpighiales; family Erythroxylaceae; genus Erythroxylum; species Erythroxylum fimbriatum. The sequence continues at coordinate 801,616 of JANZLH020000102.1, forward strand.
GTTGAATACATTGCTGTCGGTAGTTGTTGTTTACAACTTCTTTGGATGAAACATGTTAAAGGATTATGGAATGAATCAAGATGTGTTGATCGTTTTGTGTGATAACAAGAGTGCCATAGATATCTCAAAAATCATGATTCAACATTTGAGAACCAAACACATCGACTTGAGGTATCATTTTATAAGAGAGCTTGTGGAGACAAAAGTTGTTATTCATTCTTATGTAAAAACTGAGAAGCAACTGGCCACATTTTTACAAGACCTCTTGATTTGATCAAGTTTTAATTTGTTCAAGTGGATTTAAGACTATGTTCTCTACATTTTTAATGTAATGGAGTAAAAAAGGAGGGGAGGGGGGGGGAATTTGAAAGGGGAAAATCCATTATTTTTCTATTTTCATTTTTGCTTGCTGCTGACTACACTATCTTTCCCTCATTTCTTTAGTTTGAAATTTTGTTTTCATTTTGTCTTTGCTTTCTCCCTCTTTCACGATAGCTTAGTGTCTCTCACTACATTACTTTCTCTCTCACTTGGGTCACTCCACCGATGTTTACCTTGTTCATCTTCATTGGGCATTCTTATTTTTGAAGCTACCATGGGAAAATCAAAACGTCAAGCTTCCTCTTCCCATTTGAAGTTGTCATCGATGACCTCACTCCCCTTCACCGCCGACCCTTCTCAATATTCTAGCTATCTTCGACAAAACCCACCTCATGTGAGGTTATCAAATGGTGTCGGGTCATCCTTAACAGTGCCCATCGACATTCCTGACCCTTCCTCTGTTCGGGAACAACCACCAGTTGATGTTGATGTGTTGCGAGTGTTGTCTTCTATGGTAGAGGTGTCTACCTCTGATTCAGAAGAGGCTCCTGTTGAGACTGCTACTTGAGTCTCTACGATTGGGTCTCCATCGACTGCCCTCTCCATCTGTTACCGGAGACTATCTGCGAGAGGGTTGGACAGATTTTTTAGATAGTTGTTTGACCATCTCCGGTAGAGGTGTCTTCCGGGGGGGGGGGAATTTGAAAGGGACAAAATCCATTATTTTTCTATCTTTCATTTTTGGTTGCCACTTACTATACTATCTTTCCCTCATTTCTTTAGTTTGAAATTTTGTTTTCATTTTATCTTTGCTTTCTCCCTCTTTCACGATAGCTTAGTGTCTCTCACTACATTGCTTTCTCTCTCACTTGGGTCACTCCACCGATGTTTACCTTCTTCATCTTCATTGGGCATTCTTATTTTTGAAGCTACCATGGGAAAATCAAAACGTCAAGCTTCCTCTTCCCATTTGGAGTTGTCATCGATGACCTCACTCCCCTTCACCGTCGACCCTTCTCGATATTCTAGCTATCTTTGACAGAACCCACCTCATGGAAGGTTATCAAATGGTTTCGGGTCATCCTTAACAACACCCATTGACATTCCTGACCCTTCCTCTGTTCGGGAACAACCACCAGTTGATGTTGATGTGTTGCGAGTGTTGTCTTCTATGATAGAGGTGTCTACCTCTGATTCGGAAGAGGCTCCTGCTGAGATTGCTTCTTGAGTCTCTACGATTGGGTCTCCATCAACTGCCTCTCCATCTGTTCCCTAGAGATTGGTCAAACAACTATCTCGAAAATCAGTCCAACCCTCTCGCAGATAGTCTCCGATAAGAATGTCAATTTATGGTGCTTTGTCATACAAGTTGTACTCTTCCACTGCTGATCAGAAATGGGACTTCAATCATCCCATTAATCTGGATAAATATCGATAATATCGTCTGGATGTGTTGTTAACTGAAAGGAATTTATTGACTACTGCTTTATTGCCTGCAACATTATGATTTTGAATTGGTTAGGGAATTTTACTGTAATGTTGACAAGGATGTCTTGAATGAATCTACATTAAGCCATAATGTAGTGTATATGAGGGGTACTGTGGTTCAGTTTGATACAGATCAATTGAATATATTTTTGGGATTTGACAATTTAATTAGTGATAGATCTTATGATGATGATTTTATTGTGACCTATGATATGTTGGCTACTGTGTTAGTTAGGGGAAGATTAACTACTTGGCCATCTTCCTCTGTCCTCCGTGCATCTCAATTGTCGCAGAAGTATTTTGTGATCCATAGGCTTCTGGTAGCAAATTGGTTACCTAGTGTCGATACTGTTACAGTCTATCCAACTTAGGCCAAATTGATTTATGCTATAGGCATCGGGGCACATTTTAATTTACGAAGCATCATCATTGAGGCAATGATTACTATTTGTAGCAAACCACAATCTTTGTTTTATTTTTCATGTTTGATTACACAGTACTTGTATGCCTACAGTGTTCCTCAGATGGATTGTAGTGTTCTTGAGCCTGTGTCTTTGCTCAATATTTCGTCTTGGATATTAAATGTGAACAAGTAAGATCGAGTGATCGATTTTCCTTACTCATATTCTGGACCAACTGAGCCATTTGTTGCAGCAAATGTTAATCCAAATGCTGCTTTATTTTCCGAGATTGATAGGATCGAAGGTGTCTTTCAAACAGGGTTGGATGCGCTTCATCTACTAAAGCAACGGGTTCTTCGTCGTTTGGTTGATTCTTAGCTTTGCCTTTTGGCATCTTTTTATGCCAAGGGGGAGAATGGTTGTTTCCTTGGAGAACTTGCATGATTATTGGTTTTTTTATTCATTTGGAATTATTGTTGCTTTAGTTATTTGAAATTGGCTTATGTGAATTTGACGAACTACTATTATGTGAATTTGATGTCATTTGCAAGTTATTTGGAACTTGATGTTCGATTAAAGGGGAATTCCTATGTGTTAAATGCACTTGATGATATGTTGGATCCTGTTTCTGGAACCCGACATTCGGAGTCATAAAATGTGATCTTCATTATCCCGTATTTCTGAGCCCAACTCTTGCTCTGATACCATAAGTGTTGGACCCCGTTTCCAGAGCCCAACTCCGGAGTCATAACCTAGTCATGCTTTTCCAACCACTTCCCTCACTTTCCTTCCACCAACATTTTTCAAATCAACACCAAAGGCTACCAATTTATATGGAGAGTTAAGAAAATTTGTTAAGAATCTATTGGTTCAAGAATCACTTCATTTGGAGGTCGGATGATGAAGTTATGGCCAAAACAATCAAACATAATTTTATTCTTAATCTTATTGTACCTATTTTGGGGCAATTGACATAACTTTATCTAGAGACATCAGATTAAGGTCTTCTTAGGACAGTTTTGAAGAGGACTTCTAGATCTACAACGTTTTTGAAGACTCCGAAGAGAGATTTTGCAATTTAGATGGTCAAAACGCAATTTTATGAAGATGTACAGTGTATGTCCGTTAAATGGACATACACCTCCGCTTAACGAACATACACAAGGTCTTGAGTGTTTTCCAGCCCCTTGAAGGTCCGTTTAATGGACATAGACGAGGATGGGGACATTTTCAGACCCGAGAAGGTCCGTTTAATAGACATATTGTCTATCTAACGGACATAGGTGAAACTTAAGCCCCTCCAAAGCCTCTCCAATGTTTCTTACATCCATTCTAACATCACTTTCACTCATAATCTTCCCAAATTTGCCTCTTATAATGCAATATCACTTCTTAACAATTCAACCACCAAATTGATCACATAAAACTCTCAAATCTCACTCATTTGATTCATCACATTCAACTACATCTCATCATTTACTATAGTTATCCTGTATATACATCCTATGCAGTATCACTAACTTATAATGATCATATCTCTCAACTCCGATATCCAAAAATTTAATACTTGATATAATTGGAAAGTTAGAAAGATAATCTACAACTTCCAATAAGATAACTTTGTACAATTTAACCTAAATTAATGCATTTTTCCCCTGAAGTCAGAACACAATTCCTACCCCTTTGAATGCAATGTAAAGACTTGGAAAGTCATGGACAAAACACCAACATATTTCATTAATATCAAAAGATAATAATTTTACAAAGCTTTAATGGGCATTTCAAGCCACAATACATCATAATCCAAAAATACAAAGTTTACATAACCTATAATTGCTCAAAATGCGACTAAAGCCTTATTTTACAAAACTATCTTAAAATACAAAAACATTGCAAAAGTAGAGTGATGCCTCGACTCTTGGTTACTCGATCTCATGCTCTTCACCTGAAGATGGGACGGAAATGAAGGGGTGAGCTTAAAGCTCGTGGGTAACAGTATATAACAAAAAATAAGCAAAACCTTTGAAATGTTCATTTGTCAATACAAAGTTCTAATTGAATTCATAAAACGTATCGTTCTCAAATTCTTAAACAAAATTTACAAACTACAAATCGTGTATGTATCAAACTTGTTAACATATCATAAGCACATAAGCACATCAAAATAGTTTGGGTAGATCCATAAACATGATGAACTACACATTTTCACATGATGGTCCTGTGTAGTCATAAACTTGACGTACTTTCGCAATCCCACATAATGGTTTTGTGTAGACGTAAACATGAGGGAGTTCATAAAAGAGCTCCGTGCCACTAGTGGATAGGCAAGAGAAGTCTTTAACTTGGTCAACGTGCACGTGACATACTCAAATGGACTACATCAAACCAACATAATATGTAGTTCATGAATTGAAAACAGTTTGCCCAAATGAAACATTTTGGAAACTTGTTTTTCAAGAACATGAGATATTTCGAAAATCATTTCCAAAAATATGATTTTATAAACATGTTATCTTTAAAAAAAATCATTTTCAAAGTCTTTTCATAAATCATTAACACAATTCATATATCAAACATATAGCAATTTCTCAATTTAATCAAGAAGCAATAAATGCAACATTTATAATTCAATTGAAATCATTAAACTTCCTTGATTCAAAGAAAACATTAGTGGCTTATTTACTCTATTATAAACATGTACCCACCTTGAACTTCTTGCTTAAGAAATTGGCTTAAGGATGTCTTTCCTTTTGCTTCTCTTGCCTCACTTGGTCCCCTTCTTGATTTCCTTCATAAATGACAAAATTTCCATTCAATAGGAATTCAAATTAAGAACCCAATCATAACACATTTACTAAAATGTTCCTAGAATGCTTAAATCCATGCATTTCTTATGCTTCTTGGACTAAAACCCTTCTAAAAATTCAAAGATTCAAAATGTACTTACCTTGAATCTTCACTAAATAATGAGTTTCTTGGCTCAAAAGAAAGCTCGTTTTTTCATCTTCCTTTTTCTCTTCTTGAACAACTTCAAAATCTCTCTTGAAGGCTAAGAAAAGATGAAACCTAGTTGACCTCCAGTCTTTTCTCTTCTTTCTCTCTTTTTCGTGCTTCTCTCCTCTCTCTTTTTCTCATTCATGGTTTTGCTTCTTCTTCAATGCAAGACATCCTTTCTTCTCCCCTTTTTACCCTTAATGAGCATAAAAATGTCCACTTGGCCCCTTCCTTTAATGCCTTATAACTTTTAAACTTAAGTGATCTCCCAAAAATGCCCTTCATGAAATCTTACCACCTTAACACTTTAATTCAATTAACCTATGTCATAAAATCTCACTAACATTAACATGCTAATTAATCCAAAAAAATAAAACTATCAAGACCTTAAACTTAATTTAAATCATGCTTATTTATCGAGAAAAAATATTCGGGGGCCAACATGATATGTGTCCAATTATCGACTTAAGGGGGAGTTTTGATATGTGAAAAATAATGCCAAAAAGGGGAGAAATTATTAAGATATATGTTATAATATTTTGGGCATTATTTATAATTGGATAACTTTAATTATTTGATTATCTGAGGAAAATTATTGAAATGAGTATTCTACCTTATGTGGGACTCCTTGAAGATGAGGTTTATTTGAGATAAAAATCCTACTTATGATAGGATTTAATTGAAATCAAATCACCATATTTTGACTAAGATAAGGTGCAAATTTTTGAACTCTTTTTTATAGCCTATTTTGATAGTTTTTATCTATTTAAGGCAACTTATTTTTTTGGTTACATTATCTACATTGAACAGTTGTTTTTCTCTGCCTATTGTATGAGTTTTTTGGGTTGATTTGCGTGGGAAAATGACTAAAACATGGTGACTTGGCAGTTGTAATTTAGATATCTTAATCTACTTTTGGAGGCTGATTTTGTTGTGATTCCGTCCAAATTGTGAGCTACATTTTTCTCCAAGGGTTGCATGATTTTCTGTCCTGTCCATCATTGTGTTTTTTGTGAAAACCTCCAGCAGTCTAGGTGTGGTTGCGACTCTTTTGTTTATGATGTTTCGGTGATGAAATGTTTATTATTTTTTGAGTTTTCGTAGCTATTGTGTGTGGGATATCTCAGTGACATTATCAAAGGTTCACAACAAATTCTTGATGGACAACTTTATGATCTTTCGTTGAAGAAGCTACATTGTTAGGGGAGTTGTTTTTCTTATCTCAAATGTCTTTGTTTATATCTTTTATTGTTTCAATCACTTAATTTGTTTTATTTTCTTCTTTTTATCATCTGAAGTTAGTACAAGGTGATCGTGTTATTGAGCGTGATTTACTTTTACGGGTTGTGAGGATGAGGGATAGTGTCAAGGGTAAGATGAGTCAACTCTGTAATGCCTCGAGTAATTGTTCTTTGATGAAAGCGATTAAACTAGATAAAGGTCCCGCAGATATAGGCAAAATGTGTCAAACTACATTACTAAATCTCAAATGTTGATTTATTTATTTTGTGTTTATTTTTTCTCTTTTCATTTGTGTAGAAAGTTTACAGTTACTAACATTGTTACTTTACATTAAACAATCACAAATACAATTCAAAGCAACTGTGGCTGAATCAGAATTTTCGTGAAATTACTTCTTTTGGGATTTTCAGTTCAGAATAAGAAATTAAGATGATGTGCTGTTATTGACCTGTATGCTTGTAAATAACTCAATACCAGCAACCAAACTATTTTTACAGTACTTTTTGAGTAATTAGTTACACAATTCCAACTAACCAACCATGTTTTATATATTCCAACGTTAGACGAATCTACTTCAGAAGTGAATTAACTCACATAATAAAGACACTATTCAATTATAAACATTAATTCTGCAAGTTTCTAATAACTACTTCAGCGTTGCTGTAAGCGACGGGATGTTTTGGGTATCAAAAAACGGGGCACGCCTTAACAGATACATTTTTGACTGATGGACAAGATGCTAGTGGACAGTGTTCGAGGTCGACATCAGGATTTGAACCCCACCAGTGCAAGCTCAGGTTGTCGGCACCTAGTATCATGTATAGAAGAACTGCCATGAACGCAACTCCAGCATCAAGAGCTGCTGATAGTACGTAATTGTACCTCTGCCACCAGCTCTTCTTATATCTGAAGATGAAAAAGTTGAAGAATGTTCCGATCGCAATCCATGAGCTGTAGTTTATGGCTGTCGCCGGTGGCATCGCTGCGGTTGCACCTAGCAGAACCGGCAGGTTGATTAGGGGTATCCAAGATTGGCTAGGAAATGCCTTGTGCAAAAGCCATACTACAAATGGTCCTACTGCTCCTCCTAAGAAGAACCAGTTTAGAGCAAAGTAGTCTCCAAGGGAGCCAAAAATTCTCTCCGGACCTACCAGACCCCAGATTACGGATGTGTCGAAAAACACTCGATCATTTGGGCATGTCCATGGACTGCTGCGTGGAAGGACATCATCTTGGCAAATATTTGGAATGCTATCCAAAAGCCACCATGCCACTGCAACGTTAATTGTTCCTGCGATCGTGGTTCCAAGGAACTGAATCGTAGCAATGTGGTTATGGTCAAGGATAGTCCGGACAAGGACAACAGATATACCAACAAAGAAGTGTGCATCGAGAATATTAAATCTTTTCACCTGAACGAGGAACATTGATTTTGGAGGTATCTTCATGTAATGGCCTAACTTGAAATCGCTAAGGAAGGAAATTGCCTGAGCCACACTCATGAATCCGTAGGTTTTAAAACACACATTTGCTATAGGCCTCCCCGGATATAAAACTCCCATTATGTACTCAGCTATAACATTAAGGCCTGGTGTCTGTTGACAGAATTAAGTATTATGGATCTACTAACTGGTAAAGAAAGTAAAAACAGTTGATTCCCAGATTCCCGAGCTCACCTGGTTTGTGGTGGCAGCAATAATGCTGATAGGAAGGGTGAATATAAAAGCAAGAGCAGCAGCTAAAAGCAGCCCCCACCAAGGCATTTGGACATCATCTTTCCGGAAGATGCAAAGTGCAAGAGAAACTGCTATTGTCACAACCAGAAGCACGTAAAACCACCAGGAAGGTATGTCCTTGTAGTTCCTCATCAACCTTGTGTGAATATCCTCCCTCCTAGTGGACGAGGCTCGGTATCGATCATAAATTTCCCTGTAAATTACTTCTAATGAATTTTAGTAATTAATCACACAAACGTAGTAATTTCAATTCAAGTATTTCTTTTTGATCTTATATAACTAATATATAAAGTAAGAGATTTTTGTCTCTATTATTATATCTTTATCTACTCAAAATAAATAAATAATGAGACTGGCAAACTAATCGTACCTTCCATGGAAGAGTAGCACGTGAGTAAGAGTAGCTGTAATAGTAGCAAATCCTATTCCATAGGTAATGGCAAAGAAGGCACTCAAATGAACTTTCCCAATCTTCTCATATTGCACCAAATCCAACTGGAGCTTATCATTGACGATGGCTGTGGTATTGTACACTTGACCTTGAGAATCGAACAAATGCGACGAAAATATGGGAAATCTTCTGGCACCATACGCATTTAAACCCCAGAAAGCAATTGGAGTCACCACATACAATACCAATGCGTATCCTATGAAGACATTTACAATGGCGAAAAAGGGACTAAGGAGAGGACTGAACAAATAGGAAGCTACAGTTGACCAATCCAGCGTGAAGGTCCCAATCCCTAGTCCTTTCAGTCCGGACCCTAGTTGCTGAGCAGTCACCGACTTTGGGAAAACCCAACACAGCACTGCCATGCTTTGAAGTGTCTGGAAAAAATACCCTGGAACCATATACCAAAGGAAGCTACATAACAGTGCAATCATAAAGAACTTCTCGCGAGAGATTATTCCATGCTCCTCCTTGCCATTGTCTTCTGTTTCATGCATTGTTCTGCCATTTTGAAAAAAAAAACAGTCGAAACAAAATTGAACTTTGTATCAATTTTCATATCAACTTGTGATTAGTGTTATCCTTCAAAGGGAAATTGCTAATTGATCTTAAAGAATACAATTATGCTAGAAATATTCTTCTTCATTGACATATGGTAGTCTTCATTTAACCTCTTAAGTCTTCATTTAACATCAATTTTGGTCAAAATATCACCTTTCTATTAAGACTGGATTATCTAGTTTTCTTATATTTGATTTCCTAATAAGCTCGTTGTTTGATTAGGAGAGAGTAAGTCGAGAGCTACACAATACGCATCGAAACTCAGAAGCGCCAATGGTCTAGATCCAAACAGACTGTAAGTATGACGTACAAAAAAGTTTGAAAAAAGAGAAATATCAAGAAAAATAAACTGGTAACCAGGAACCATTACATGTTCCGGGACCCCCAAAGAAATCGACCTTGGAACATTATGATAATGGGCTAACGTTTAGCTTTCAAGAAGAGTGCTGATGGTTATGCGTCAGGACAAATGAAACAAGTAAGAATCGCATGCGAGAGGTATTATGAGTGACAGGTTGGATAACTTTAACATAGTAGATTTCTTCAAGACACGAAGAACTTGTCTGAGAACGGAAAGCAGGCATGTGATAGGTTGGATAACTTTTAACACAGTAGATTTCTTCAAGACATGAAGAACTTGTCCGAGAACGGAAAGTAGGCATATTTTAGGATCTCTCGTATTCAACTTTAGTTGGCCATGAGTAAAAGTTTAAGGACATGGCGGTATTTGTAAACTCCCAAGTGTCATTGAATAGCTAGATGCTTATGTTTGTCGAACGTCATGAGCTTCATAGTTTTCCACATACAATATATGCGTACGTAAACAGATACCCATGTAAGGCGGAAACGTTGCGTAAATATAAAAGTAAGATATTCTTTTACTTCAAAGTAGCAACTTCATATGGGTAGAGTCTTTTCTTGGAGCTATCACATATGTTGAACATAATGTCATCCATTAGAGTAAAGCTCCTTTCTATTCCTTTAAGACTAGGAGCAACTTATATATGTTTCTAATGGCTTTAAGAAGGTTTCAGAGGGCGCCGCTGAGGGTGTGTTCTATTGCTCATTTGTTCTTATGCCATGTAACGAAAGATCACATGAAATGAAGTAATATAAAGTATTGACTGATTAGTCTGTATAATTTCCGCTACACCTGAGGTCTCTGTATCCTAATCATGGTCAATGTGGCGTGTGTTACTAAGATGGCACAAGGGATTGCACAGCACAGCAGATAGAACAAAGACAAGCTTCGTGGGAATTAATACTTTGGAGAAGACAAAAAGACTCGACTACACCATTATTCTGTCATTATGACTATGATTAAATCATTTTTTATGAAAATAGAAACTAATAGAATACTAATCCCTCCCTCCGATTCATAATAAGTGTCGTTTTAGATACATTTTAATTATTCGAAATGAGTGTCATTCTTGACTTTATATGCATGTTTATAATTTTACTTCCAAAATTAATCTTTAATTTATCTCATCTTAATTACACAGATCACAATTTCAAGACAATTTAATATGCAATTTCTCTCACATACTAATTATTGCAAATTACCTTTTCAATGCATTTCATGAGAGTATTAATAAGAGTATATCTATAATTTCATTAGCTTTCTTAATAAGCGTTTGTTTTTTTAAAACGACACTTATTATGAATCGAAGGGAACTTGTGGTCATAATAAACAAAACTTGTAACAGCAGCTCATGGTAAGACAATTAAAGCAATAAATTAAATGGGTTGTTGCATGAAAATGAAATTAACTTTCTCAAAAAGTGATTTGTATATTCAAATTCATAAGCTATTTTTAAGAAATCTAAGATGTTTTAAATTATCATTATTATTAGTATCGATTTGATACCCATAATTGGAAGCCACTTGCAATATAAACTTTACATTTAGGTAGGAGTAATAAAAAACAACCATTGAATTAAAAAAGAGATGCATATAACCAAAATTTGAAGTCATGCCTTTATTTATATGGTAATCTCTTTCGTTTGTAATGAATATTGTGGAGAGATGAACTAAGTCCCTATCTTAATCTTTGGTAGTTTATGCAACTAATAGCTGAGAGAGCATAATGTAGTGCAGCTCTTTTTGCCTATAAAAGCAGTAGCGAAGCTACAGCATTGGGAGGGTGGGCAAATGCCCACCCTCAAATTTTGTTTTTTAAGAATATATATATGCTGTATGCATATATAGGTTGCTTTCCCCACTTAAAAGAATGTTGTTGTCCCCCCTGAAATAATATATATATATATTGTCCCCCCTGAAACAAATTCCTGACTTCGCCACTGTATAAAAGCACAGGAAAGTAATTGCAGAATCAAACAAAAGAAAACGAACTTGCCTGAAAAGAGAGATCTGAACAAGTGTACTAGGCCACCACATGTCCGCTGGCTCCACCACATACTTTCTCAGAAGCCCAGACCACCCATATCCCAATACCTGCAACGACCAATGTTTTGCACATTAGAAAATGGGTTCACTCACCGTCATCTGGCCTCGTAGCTCAGTAGACTCAGCGACGTAATGAAGAAGGCCTGTGCGTTTACAGTGTATTGCAGGGCCCGAATCGTGGAAAAAACCAATTAGGTTTTACGAAATGGTTTAGAAATTAGATTTCACGTACATAAGGTTAAAAATAGGATTCAGCCCAATAGATTATTGTGGAGACAAAAACAAAAGAGAAATTGATAACATGATCTTGATTCAATCATTAAATCAACTTTGGTTTCATTTTTAAAATTTATATAACGAAACCACATTTCCAATTTGAATCATCTGTATATTAGTGTATCCAACCAGATTTTTACCATATGGTTCAAGTGATGGGCAAGATTAAAGTGTTAGGGGGCGTTTGGTTTGAGAGTTTGGGAATAAAGGAATGAAATAATTGTAAAAAGTATTGTTTGCTTTGGAGTTTTCAATTCCAAGGGAATGGATTCATT
>JANZLH020000102.1:828069-840669 GCA_026770325.2 Erythroxylum fimbriatum
TTCTCAATAATTTTAAATTTGATTTTTAAGAATATGATATTAATATGTAATATTGATTTCTATTTTTTACTATATTGTAATTATTTTTTAATTATATTGAAATAAATATAATTATATATGGTAATTAATATTATGATATATGAATGTATAGATAATAACTGTAACTAATATAATTATTTATAAATGTATATATAATAGATAAATTCTCATATCTTACATATGTAATATATTAGTCTATTTAATCATAATTATCTATTTATTACATATATAAATTCGGTACTATTATATAAAATTTATATATTCTATATAATTTGGTCACATAAGGTCAAGTCAAATGGTAATCGGCCACCATTCCATTCGGAGACATTTTTCTGAATCGTCGCTAAATGGTAAATTTCTTCCGAATTAATTGAAAATGACATCGTTTTGTTTAACAAAAAATGACGTCATTTTTTACCAAGTTATTAACACCAAAATGAAGCTCTCTTCATTTTCGTGTTAGCCAACGTATTTTCTCTTGGTTCACCATCGAAGAAGCATTGTCTCCTTTGTTTTGGTCATGTCTTATGTTGTGGTTGTCATCATCAAAGAAGTGTCATCTCCTATGACAGTACTATTTTGTTTTCAAGAATCCTCCTTGTGTTGTGCTTTGTTTTTCTGCTACATTTTGGAGTTTATGTGGGTTTGGTGTTCTGTTATGGTGTATGAGTTTTTTGTTTTTGTGTTTGGAAGATAGTGAATTGTGTTTCTGTGTTAGTTTTGTATGGGTTGGTTTTTTTCCCACCTTCCTTGCTTCTTTGAGGAAAGCCTGCTAGTTGTTTGATGAAAGGTCTTTTTGAGTATTTAACTTCTCCAAGGGGTGTTTATGTACTTCATTCTATTTTCAGCATTTAGCCGGTTACTTCTCCTATCTTCCTCCTCTTTCTCCCTCTCTCTCTCAACATTCTCTAGGTAAGATTCTTCTTCTCTTATATTTTATGTATGTTTGTTATTATGTATGTAACTTAAGCTCTTGTATTACGTGTTTAATATACAAAAGCTTTTTCTGAGTATTTGTTAATAGGATCAAGTGTACCGAGAACAAAAGAATTGGTTCAAGTTTAATGTTGGACTTGAGCTTTGCTGTTTTTGATCATAATTAATAATAAGTTGCTAAGAAAAAGGTTGTTTTTAGCATCGCTTAAAAGGATTGACCTTTTCTTTTTGTTGCTAGTATTTGTATGGTAAAGTTTCATTCAATTTTGGATCAATTCATTCCTCCCCTGAAAATTTATGGGATTTGATTAGCAAAAGAACTTAATTAAACATAATGAATTTAATGCTAAATTGACTTTTTAGAATAAAACTATTAACATTAATTCATCGCGGAACGTCGATGTGACGATTAGTTTCCAATGGAAGAAATGAACTCCGTTGGGAGGAATATAGCAAAATCCTCCTTAATGAAGAACATATCTATGCACAACAAATCTCCTCATCAAACACTATTCAGCCCTTGCCTTCCATGACCGATCTTCTTCTTCAAGTTTTTAATAAAATGTTAGGAAGCTATCAAATGAACGTTTGATTGTATATAATATGTGTTGTGTAAAGCTTTCTCAAATCTTCAAGAGAATATAGATGAAAATGGAGGCAGTGACAATATGATTGGTACAGGATTAGGGAAATCGGTTGTTTTGGAACAATCATTGATTCCAAAACTTATGTCTGTTCAGTCAGGTATAAATGTGATCGAATTTCAATTCCTTATACTATTTGACTTAGCTATTTAATTTTTATAATATTTGTTTTTTAGGTGAAACATATCGTAGAGGCAGTTCATCTAATTTAGTGATTCATACTATATTTGGGGATTTGTTCATTGTTTCTTCACCTAGTTAGTTAAAGCCAAGAAGTTGTTAAAAGAGGATGTCAATAAACTAACACCTTAGGGAAGATATTGTTTCAATTGATGCCTTTGAATATTATGCAAGGACCATTCTTAGAAATCTAAACATAGGGAACTCCTTTATCTTTTCTACCGAGTCTCGTGTCACCTAGAATTTAGAAAAATAATCATTTTTTTCCTTTTTGATAGAATAAGTGTGAAACTTTATTTATTATTTTGTCTGTAAATTTTTTTAAACTTCTAATTGAGATCTTATATTACTTACCATATATCATTATATTATATTTCTTACCATATTTCAATATTTATATGTATTATTATTTTGTTGTTAATAAATATTAATGATTAAGTACAGTAGTCAACTTAAATATTTTTTATATTTTGATCTTATTAATATTAAGATTTTAGGTATTTTTATCTTTTTATATACAAAAGATATTTACTTTTCAAACTTTAATTTACCTACCATGTGTTTTTCAACAATATATGTAAAACTTTGAAAACATTTTTTAATTTTTAGATGCTTCATTTTATTTTTCATGAAATATTTGTACGAACAAAAGTGTAATATATGCAATAGGCATCATTAAAGAATTATTTGTGTATAATTCCATATATTTAAACAAATTTATAGAATTTGAATATATTCGCTATTTAAACAAATTTATAAAGCAGGCAAATGAAAAAATATATAAAAAAATCATATAAATGTCAATTATAATTAACCTTAGGAATATTAAGCACATTAACATTAAAATTTTAACTTTTTAACATTACTAATTTTAAGAATACTATCACATACACAAATTTCTTAAAATTTTCCTTAAAAGTTCATAAATTTTAAAATCTCTAATATCGACTTTTGACAACGATTTTAAAATTTCATCGTCAAAAGTCCAACTTTTTGCGACGATTATGGAAATTGTCGCCAAAGGCTCGATACATAGTGGTAAAATATCTGAACGGTCGCAAAGGTCACATCTTTTACATAAATCGTTATTAAAGATATGCCTTTAGCGGTTGGTTCAGCCTTATCTTGCTGATGTTGAATGTCGTTGTTTGGATTCATGATCTGTGCGACTCTGGCTATGGAATACCTGCAAAATAAATAACAGCGGGCCAGGAGTTGATTCTCGGGAGGCCCCTCCGACGATCAAGTCAGTCTTTTTGTGTAGGTTTTTGCTGCCGAGAACAGAGGAAAGTAGGGTTATAATCTCATACCTGAATCCGGTAGGAATAGTACCTTATATACCCGGGGTTGCCGCTAGATTTAGGTCTTTACATGAGTCATTGTGTTTGCATGGGAGATTATCTTCTATACTCGGGCCGTCAACATCTGAACTTAGAGTTGGGCCCGATAAGACCGATCCAGCCGACCCAACCAAATTCCAAATTGATCTATGAGAAAGAGATCCTACTTTCTAGTGCTGTGCAAAATTGAACGAAAGGCACTTAAATCCTGATCGATCACTGTCACAGACCCCTGATGACAATTGGTCAAAAGATAAATGAACGGACAAGATTTCATTTGCTCTACATTAATTGCAAACCATAAGTTCCCACACTAGACAAAAACGGACAAATTGTATAAGCTCAAAGGCGATAGAGGAAGATATCTAGACGATCTGAGCTGGCAGATATTGAAATACCCCTCCCCTGCGTGTCAGTGTTAGAACCAGAGTCAGAAAATACTCTCGCCAGCATGTGGATGTTGGGCATGCCACGAGACACGCAAGCGTGTCCACGCATCTCCACGTGGCAACCAGCGGCAAGCCACTAGAGATCGCGCGCAACACTAACCTCTTATCAACAAATGAGTCTCCCCAAGCAATAATCCCCCTCCTCCTTCTCTCTCTCTCTCTCTCCCTCCCTCCCTACAATTCAATTCGCCATGAACACCGTCGCTACTGCTGCGGCTCTCTCTCTACCCAGTTCGCTGTTTAAAGCATCCAAACTTAATGTCAGAAAGGTATATAATTCTTGCATTTTCTGATCGCACAGTCTTACTTGTTATATGCTTAGGAGAGTCTAGTTGCTGAGAGTTAGTTGGGTGCTTGATTCTAGCGAAGCCTGGAAAATTAAACCTTTTTTTTTTTTATGTTTTTCGGTGTTGATATATTATCTGGTATCCCTGAACATGGTGGATATTAGGCTTATGATACTTATGATGGGTCAAATCCTAATGCGCGCCTTCTAGCTTTAGAGCACGAATTGGTTTAGTTAATAAATTCTCAAGGTATTCTGAGAACAGGGGATCCCTAACGTGCAGCCCTCCTTTTTTTTTCCCCTCCTTTTCTGCAACTGGTAGTGAGCAACGGGAAGAAGTCTCTGCTCCTTTCATTGGCAAGGGTGATTTGTTAGGAATTTATTGCCTTAATAACCCTGTGTTATTCAAAAGTTGCTAAAAAAACTCTGGCATATAAAAATTAGCAAAAAAAACCTTGAGTTGAAATTTTATTAACTCACAGCCCCTTAACAACACACGGTTAAGGGTTTTTTTTGCAGCAAAATTGAAAACATAAGGTTAATAGAGTAACATTTTATATCTCAGGGTTTAATTAGCTACTTTCGTATAACACAGGGATCGCTACAGCAATTTTGTCGATTTGTTAGCTTATTCCTGATTAAGATCATAGTCGAAACATTCATGCACATACATGTATTCATGTATATCCTCGTACAGTTGACTTCTCGACATCTAAGTTATAGCAATTATCCACTAGAAAGTTGCATCAGTGAAAATTGTACTTTTAAGCTCATGTTAGCCGATGTTGTTTTGGAGACTAAGGGTGCAAGGGGAGGTGTTAAGGTCTTTGCTGTATTCACCGAGGAAGGTGGTATGCTGGAGAAAAAGAACACATGGAGCACAATCTTTGATGTAGAAGATCCTAGGTCTAAAATGCCGCAGTGTAAAGGGAAATTCTTGGATGTAAATCAAGCCCTTGAAGTGGCTAGATATGACATTCAATATTGTGATTGGCGAGCCCGACAAGATCTGCTTACCATCATGCTCCTTCACGATAAGGTTCATTCCTATTACTTGATTATTATCTTGAGTTCATCCATTCAGTTTATGATGAAATATGATTAGTGTGTGTTTCTTCATTTCATCTTTAATCCTCTTAGGCTAACTGCAAGTATGGTTTAGAAATGAAATGTTGAACAAAAGATATAAATCAAAATGTGAATTGCTGGTTACAATCTGAATCTTTTCTGTGTATTATATTTTTTAGCTTTTTTCTTCACCCCAAATTATATGGTTGTAGGTTGTGGAAGTTTTGAACCCTTTAGCCCGTGAGTACAAATCTATTGGCACATTGAAGAAGGACCTGGCCGAGTTGCAAGAGGAATTAGCCCAGGCTCATAGACAGGTTTCAACATTTTTTTATTACATTAGGACATGCAACTTTGATTTCCTTGCCTGGGGTTAAACCCATTGAAGCACAGATGACCAGGAATTAATTGCATGGGTTTTCCAAACTAGTAGTGTCATTCATCTTGTGAAACAAGTGGTCATAGTTGTGTTGCTAACCAGAGAATTTTAGTCTTAATCAATAATGATAACATACTTAATGTTGCTCTTCAATCTTGTTAGAATTGTGGATTTGACACATGAAAACAACAGGTTCACATATCTGAAGCCCGGGTCGCCACTGCTTTAGATAAACTTGCTTACATGGAAGAATTAGTTAATGATAGGCTGTTGCAAGATAGAAATTCAACAGTTTGTGACCAAAGATCCCCTTCTCCCAGTATTTCTACTCAATCTTTGGACGTTATGAAAAGGCCAAAGAAAAGCTTAAACGTATCTGGTCCAGTTCAACTGCACAATGCCCGCCTGAAAAATTTCTGGTATCCTGTTGCTTTCTCCATCGATCTGAAGGGTGACACGATGGTGAGCTCTATGGATGCTTAATTTTATATCTATGCATTGCATCATTTTTTCTCATGATGCCAGATTATCATAAAATGAGAACTCTTTCGTTACTGCATGCGGTGGCACATTCACTTCTTTGTTCTTCTTTAGCGAAGGTATTCCGGTATCCTCATATGTTGGCATCTTTCATTGCTTTTTCAAAATGAATAGGTGGAATTGTCATTTTAGATTTAGAGTTCCTCTTATTAGTGCATTTGGCTATACTTTGTTTCAGATTCCAATTGAGTGCTTTGAGGAACCATGGGTTATATTTCGTGGCAAAGATGGGAAACCAGGATGTGTCCAGAACACCTGTGCGCATAGATCATGTCCACTTCACCTTGGTTCGGTGAACGAGGGACGTATTCAGTGTCCTTATCATGGTGAGTGACTCTTGTATTTGACAAGTAATAATTTAGCAATAGTGAGGAACTTATAATTTTCAAATTTTGGTCGATAAATGTCAGGGTGGGAGTACACTACGGATGGAAAATGTGAGAAGATGCCCTCCACACGGTTACTTAATGTGAAGATAAAGTCATTGCCATGTTGTGAGCAAGAAGGGATGATCTGGATCTGGCCTGGTGATGATCCTCCTGCAGTGACTCTTCCTTCGTTACTGCCCCCTTCTGGTTTTCAAATTCATGCGGAGGTTCAAATCTATTGATCGTTGACCCTTTTACTGTTTTCCGTTAAGGCTGGTTTCTGGACTATTGCAGCTTGATTTAGCAGCAAGCTTGATATCTCAAACTTTTTATGTAGATTGTCATGGAACTTCCAGTGGAACATGGGCTGCTTCTGGATAACCTTTTAGATCTTGCTCATGCCCCCTTTACTCATACATCCACCTTTGCAAAGGGATGGAGTGTCCCCAGGTTTGTTTCTGCGATCTTTGATTTGACTGTGAGGGGCTTATGAATTTGCCGAAATTTCAGTACTTAAAGAGAAAATAATTATGGTTTTCCGGCAATGAATATACAGTTAAACCAAACAACTGATAATAGTTGTGTTTTTTTGGCAACGGATATACAGTTAAACCAAACAACTTATCATGAAGAAAAGAACAGAGATAAGCCAATAATATATAGCTAAATGAGATCTCATTTATTTTAGTAGTAGTATTGCTTAGTGGATTCTCCATTTTCTTGCAAAAGATTTGGATCAATTGTTTGTCATATAAGAGTAGTACTTGTGCACCTATCGGAGATATTACATAAAGTGACAAACTCACTCGGTGATTTGCCAGTCTCAAATTCTTTGTAGTTTAAAATTCTTGGAAAAATTCTCATAATTTGTGAAATGGACACGAACAACTCTTTTGTTAGTTTTTCTGTTAATTTTTGACTTACCTGACACGTGACTTGTTTCATGCTATGTCGTGTTAGTTCCGTCAAGTTTTTGTATATTTAATAAAGTATGAGGACTTCGTTTTAAAATATTAAATTACAAGGGTTTTTAAGAAATAAAGTAAATCATGAGTAAATTATATATATATATATATATATAATTCAAAAAATTAGATACTTTATAAATTCTTATTATTAAATGTGTATTAATTATATGTATAAACTCATTAAAAATATTTAATCGCACATACCCTCTTGCACAAACTTTGCAATTCTTTTATATTTATTTTAGATCTTTATATTCCCCCACCTTATTGTAATTGTATATTTAGATTATTAATAATCTTCAACTATCCATATATAAATTACAGTTAGAGTTGCATATAATGTAAAAAGTTTTAGTGATATACATACTCAGGAAGTGTATTATTCATTTGTACACGTTCTGTTTGTTTCTTTATTTCTATTCTAAACCTTTCCACCTTAGGACGTTAAAATTGGCGTCATATGTTTGAGTTGGGTAATAAACGATATTTATGTATTATATTGAAATTGTAATCAAGAGGGTAGGAGAAAGGTAAATAAACAGCATAGTAATATAATTAGAAAAACAATGTAGAATAATAAGTTTGAGAAATTTTCAATTGTTAATTTTTAAAATAAAAAATAATTGTCGAAGTTGTGTTATATAAGGGGCTTAGCCTAATTTTCTACTTGTAATCCATGTCTTCAGCTTGGTGAAATTTCTAACGCCTGCATCCGGTCTCCAAGGATATTGGGATCCTTACCCTATAGACATGGAATTCCGACCACCTTGTATGGTTTTATCAACCATTGGCATTTCAAAGCCTGGAAGACTAGAGGGGCAAAACACTAGACAATGTTCGACTCATCTTCACCAGCTTCACGTATGCTTGCCTTCATCAAGAAATAAAACTCGCTTATTGTATAGAATGTCATTGGATTTTGCACCCTTGCTGAGGCACATTCCTTTTATACAATATATGTGGAGACATTTCGCTGAGCAGGTAAAGAATTGCTTCAAGTCTGCATGACTGAAAGGTATGATGTCTGCTCTTTGTTTTTGACACTTCTGAAATGATTCTGAGCAGGTACTTAACGAAGACCTAAGACTTGTTGTTGGGCAGCAAGAGCGGATGATAAATGGTGCTAATGTGTGGAATTGGCCAGTGTCTTATGACAAGTTAGGAGTAAGATACAGGCTATGGAGAGATGCTGTAGAGCAAGGAAGAAAGCATTTACCTTTCAGTGAATCATCATAAACATCAACTTTTCGGATGGATTTAGTTCTCCATGTGCTTTTCTGGAATTCACCCTGTTACCCAACTCAACTTCAGACAACTAACTCACAAGATAATCAGCTAAGGATGGATATTTGAGACTGAAGTCCTTTTGAGAAACATCATCAAAGCACTCGGCGCCAATTGTGAATTGATAAAAGAGGAGAGTTTATCCTTTTTACAAGCCATTTTTCTTATCTAATAGAATTTGTGCACTTCCTTTATTAGTTTTGTGTATAGACAAACTTTTTTTTTTTTTTGGGGGTGATTTACCCTTACAATTCTCAGCCATTTCGATGACGAGTATATTTGATCCTTAGGATCTTTTGTAGTAATTCTTGGGAGGTGTAAGTCTTTATTAAACTGGACGACAGCTCTAAACTTATCAGCCAAATTTTCCATTGCAATTAGAGCCACGAGGCCATCAACATCAAATCTTTC
The DNA here is from genome assembly GCA_026770325.2 of Erythroxylum fimbriatum. NCBI lineage: Eukaryota > Viridiplantae > Streptophyta > Magnoliopsida > Malpighiales > Erythroxylaceae > Erythroxylum > Erythroxylum fimbriatum. The sequence goes on from JANZLH020000102.1 coordinate 836,962, forward strand.
TTTTTTGCTTTATATGTTTGGCTCCCGTAGGCAAGTGTTAGAATATCCTTTAGTACTAGGATCGTGAAGACTACTTGAACAACGCAAACAAATATCAAAAGGTGGCCACTTGCACAGCGAGGAGCAAGTCACTCCACCTCGCATTATTGAAAGATGAAATCTCTAGCATAATCTAAAAATCGGGTCATTTTTAACGTTTTATGGGTTCAGGCTAAAGTAAAGAGAAGAGCTCTAATAGATTGATAATTTTCAAATATGTAAACTTGTAAAAGTATATTTTTATTACTAAAATTTAATAAAATACTAAATGATTATAATAACAGCTAATAACATCTTGCAAATATTAAAAAAAATTACTAAAAATAGTAGTTGTAATAACAACGGAAAAGTAATATCAGATTTTAAAATATCAAGAGAATTGCACTGACAAACATACAAATGATTGAAAAATAATTTCTCTGCAAATTTCTATATACAAATTCATTAATAATAGCATCAAGATCAACATTGTCCAATATATATATATATATATATATATATATATATATAATAGCTAATCTGATCAATCTTTCTTGTGACATTAATGACTACAAGTAAGTTTTCAATAAATTTAAGTTTAAAAAACTTTACTTGGCTGATGCTACAATTACAAGTATAGTCAACAAAATTTGATAAGCAATTGAAATATCTGGATAATAATTTGCAATTTTAACAAATTCAAGAATTTCAACTGATGACATAACTCATTTGGTAAAGTCATTCAACACTTTTAATTCAGAAAAAAGACCATCTAAATCTGCATCCTACATATTATCATGAGAAAATGTTGTAATAAAATTAATGCAACAATATCTTAATTCATTATCATCCAACGACCTCAACTTCATTGAATTAAATAAGAACTTAAAAATACTTTCAAATGTTGTTAATTATTCAAATATATTCTTCAGCGAAGCAATTGCCATATCCATAACTAGCAGAAGTAACTAATTTTAAAGAAATCTTCAGCTGATTTTATTTCTCCATGATTATCATTTTTATCAAATTGTCTTTTCCTAATAATATAATGTCTAGGAAGAAATGTAAACTCTATATTCATCTCATGTGTAAGAATTTTGATATTCATACAAGAGGCAAACTCTTGATTTTTATATTTATCAAAAAATAACATAACACCTTCTAATTGTCCTATGGTAGTGTCAATACGCATAGATTTAGGCTGCAACTTTTTACTTACCATGTCAATAGCGAATAAAATATCATATCAAATAATCATAATAAGTAAACACTAAAAACTCTCAAGTACAATAATCAAACTTTCTACTTCACTCTTTGATTTAACATCATCACAAGATCAAAAGCAAAGAGTAAAAAAAATCTTATATAAAGAGAAAAATTGATATCCTATATAAAAATAAAAAACAAAGAGTAATTTATTATGATATATGCGAAATAAAATAAAGGTAAATTATCAAGATAAATTTTGATTCATATTATCATATGATTTATGTTAAAAAGATACTAATAAGAACTAGTTGAAAACATTTTAAATTTAGCAAACTTATTGCAAATATAAGAAAAGATATTTGAAGAATAAAACATGAAGATTCAAATTAGATAATAATGGAATGATTATCCTTGTATAGAATGGAATACATTAGTATAATATGGCCTAAAACATCCATGTAATAATCTTAATCAATATAATTAAATTGTCATAATAATGATAATTTAAAAATTGATGTTTAAAATGAACTTTTCACTTATTTTGTTGTAATATTAGGTTAAGAAGTCATATTATGCTAAAATAAAATTTCACATAAGTTTGATAAGATTTAGTTGAAGTAAACAAATTTTATGACTTTTTAAATTATAATTGTTAGGATCTTCTTCTCTTTTAGTAAATTCAAGGCTTAGGCTTATGCGCATGGGTCATTAAAGTAACTACATGTTATTTAATTAATATTATGCTCAAATTTATATATTTCATTTCTCTTATACAAATTGTTTATTATTTACTATAACAAATATTTCTTAAATAACATAATATATAAATTATTAGATATTACATAATATCTAACACCAAATAGTAAATCTTTTAAGTGCTAAAAGAGGTGTGAACCATTTCAGATAAAAAAAATATATTCCAATGAACGTATCCATTCTTAATATCAAATATTACTAAGATGTTTGATAGTTGTAGGTTGCATAATGTTTTAATAGACATTTTAGTATTTTTTAGTTGTTAATTAATTGATTCATGCATGTTTAGGTTTAGAATTGTGTTAGTTGATTAGATATTTGTGTTTTGAGTGTTATGTGGGTTAGAGTAAGCTATTGAGCTTTAATTTTGTGTATTTGTAGTACTATGTATTTGTTAGTGTTTGAGAGCAGATATAGAAGAACGAAGGAAATTTGGAGGAGGCCTGGAAGAAGAATCAAGGCCATGATCGTGGCCATAATAGAAACATTTGTGGGGTGCCACGATCGTGGCTTAGTTAAGGAAGCTACTTATAAGTTATCACACGAAGTCCTTTTCCAAATTATTCATTAAGGAAGCTACTTCATGTGATCCTTTATGTCAGATCCCGTTCCCGGAACCCAACTCTCTTACCTAAAATCGTGAATACTTGAGTCGTGCATTTAAATCTTAATTTGTCACCATAAGTTTTTTTTTTTTTTGAAATTATCAACATCATGAAACTCTCAATAGACATTGATCATACATTTTCCAATCTCATGACATCTCAAAATTCACTTACAACATCTCCAATGGTGTACCCATACATATCAGTCTCACTTTTGAAAACATGTTGAACCTACTTTGGCACGATCGCCATAACTTTTTCTACAATTTTTCAAATGCCTTCGTTCTTGTGCCATTCTAAAGATAACATCGAGCTCTACAACTCGTATTAGAGACCTCAAAACGAGATTCGGCCTCAAACCTAGCCAAAATTGCAAATTACTGCAGCTGACCCGAACCTGTCCGTTAAACGGACAGGCATGTCCGTTCGACGGACATCGATCGACAAATGGCATGTTTCACCCGAAGCTGTCCGTTAAACGGACTCCTGTGTCCGTTTAACGGACATGAGGAAAACAAGGGATCCCAAATGACCCGAGACTGTCCGTTAAACGGACTCCTGTGTCCGTTTAACGGACATGGGACTTTCCCAAAGTCCCAACCCCACTTTCATACTCCCTTTCACTTTTCAAGCATCACTTTTCAAGCATCATCTATACTTATTAACTTCCATATCTCAAATATTATCCTGCTAAATCACACATCGATCTATTTCATCAAAATTATCAATTGTTAATTCCTTCAAACTATGATTTCACATCAACAATGTCTTCTTACCTACTCAAATACTAATCCTTCTCTTCCATAACATTTCAATTTCGTACAACTTATAACTCAAGTTCCTCAACTCCCTTATAATTATACTTATATCACTTATTAGCTTCTATTGGTTTTCATTCTTTACATAGGCCCTCACTCTTCAATCACAACGTGTCTATTCCTCTTTTCCTCATACCTCACTTATACTTATATGCACCAATGCTCATGCACTCGTTCATGTTCAAATTTCTCAACTCATCATTTATGCATAATTCACATTTCGAGATCTCAATTATTCATTCTTGGTTCATTTAGTTCATCAAAACCCCACATTTATATTCAATCAAATTTTCATATTTTAT
>JANZLH020000102.1:904496-914600 GCA_026770325.2 Erythroxylum fimbriatum
ATTGTCGATGCTGCCCAGCGTCTCCTTGGTATGCGTGCGTCACTGTTGTTCCATCCAAAATCAGAGAAAAGTCTCCCAAAAGTCGTACCCCTCTATACTGCCGTCACCTGGTGAAAATCAGAAGAGAAAAAGTGTCTCTGTGCGTTCTGTCATGCCCCTTTTATTGTTTAGGTTTTGTTTTCTCTTTGAAAGTGTAGTGGGCCCCACTTGATGGCTTCTCTCCACAATAACGTGGGCCCCTCTTGATGGACCAAAAGCTTTGAACTTTGTTCCTTTTGTTTGCCACGATGCTGTTCCACATTAATGTTTCATTCTTTTGCCTCATTAATTCATTTGACCACTTAAACTCTCATGCCTTGGCTGTTTCGGATTTTTGCGTGCCATGCCTATGTGAACCTCCTGCAGTACCTTTGCTGAATTTGCTGATTTGCTTGCTGATTCCTCCTTTTAATTGCCAAGATTATAATTTCACACAAGGAAATATTAAACCAAGTTAAGTCTCAAGAATTGGATTGTTAAGAGGAATAAAAAGAAATAATTAGACCATAAAAATTAGGAAAATATGCACTTATCAAGATTACCAAAGTGTCTCATATGAGAATTATTACATTTTGATGTTATTTATGATTTATTATATTTCTGGTAGCTAAGACAATAGTAGTTAGATATAGTATGAACTGTATAAAGATAGTTGAGTAAGTCAAAAAAAGATTCATCACCTTAAAGTAATTAGAAAGAAGGTTCCTTTCTTAGTAATGATGTAGGAATTATCTAATCGAAGCGAATTGATAATTAAAAAGGTGTTTTCAAATATCAATTATTAATTAAAAAGAACAAATATGATTGGATTTGGAAGAGTAGACAACTAATATGATTGGATTTGGAATAGTAGACACTAAATTCATACTTTATGTCCAATTAGAACATTAGAGATAAAAGAATTAAATTATACATCATAACCATGCATAGATAGATTGAGAGAAACCATTTTGACATTCCTAATATTTGGATAATCATGACATGCTGTTAAACGTCAATCTTGATCTATATTTATAAATTATTCAATTAAAAAATTAAAGGTAAATTAAAATAAGTTTTAATTTATCTAATTCTAATTATAATTTATAATCACTTCAAACATATTAGGAACCTAATAAGTCACATAAAAAAGTAGCTAAAAAGAGAATTTAATTTAAATTTAGACTTAATTGTGAAGTTTAAAAATTTTTAAGAATGAAATATGAAATACTTGATTTTATTAAAATTAGAATTAGAATTTAACTTTAATTATATTTAAGAGTTCATTTTTAATAAGAGTTAGGCTCTTCTGTCTTTCTTTATAAATAAGAGGAAGGGAGCTAGCACTCCTATCTTCAACTCTCAAAGAGTTTTATGCTAAGTGGATATTGGTAGATGTTAGATATTTAAACAACTCGTGGTTAGATATCTTGTAAATAAATTTTTGTAAGAACTCGAATTAGGTATGATTCAATTACCATATTATATTTCTCTAATACATTCGTAATTAGATAACAATTAATTTTATTTTTTGATATATTCATAATTAAATCAAATTAAACTACAGTTAATTTGACAACATCAGAGAGCATGGAAAAAAATGAGAAACGTTTGCCAACAATGATAAAGACAGAAGATTTACCGACAATGAAAAGAAAAAGAAAAGGTCGAAGACAATAAAGAATTTAAAAGTTCAACCCTAATATTCGCTTAGCTTTTGAATGTCGAGCCAACTAAACTCCATGCCAATAATGGCGAATCTTATTACAATTCAAAAATTTCCCGCCAACAAATTACGAACCTTAACGAAATTGAAATTTTGATGAATTTGAGCTTAGATACATATTAAGATTTTTTATAATACTAGCAACTTATATTTTGATATATATATATATATATATATAAGACTTGAATATGTTATATGTTTGCACCTTTTCTAACCTTGAAGAAGGTAGAGCAAGGTAGCCAAAACCTGAGTCCAGATCTTCTGTTCAGTTTTACTCTGTCTTATTCTGCCTCATGAAATTTGAGTCATTTATTTTGCGGGCCACACGTGGGTTTAATGCGAGACCTACATAAATAAATGACTGAGATTTATTAGACACAATAAGACACCATAATATTAGACAGGAGATCTGAACTCCCGAAACTTACCCTCAAATGTCTCCGATTACCGTAAATGATGAGACACTTATGTAAAGGGAAATGGGATGTTTCTAACTTTTCGTAAGTATTTCTCGAGAGAAGCTCAACTTAACTTACACGATTTTCGTTCTCTCCTAAGCATTAGAAGATCAACATAAATTAAGTAAAGCAACGGGGGTAATTATTAGGACAGAACTAGTAAACCTATTCCCAAAATGGATACAAGGCTGCGAACCAGCAAAACCTATTTTACAGTTCATCTTTTCCCGAGTCCTTTGTTGGTGCTTCAACTTTCCCTGACTCCTTTGTTGGTGCTTCATCTTTCCCCGACTCTGACTCTGTAACTTTCTTATCCCGGTTCTTCTCAATGAAACTAACGATTGCTTCTTTGGACCTATCATCATCGTACTGCAAAACGTTCCCGCTTGCTGACCTGAAGTACACTGTTGGATATCCTTGAACGTCAAAAGTATCGTTCGGGACGTCATTTGCAGTTGCATCCTGCAAATTTCAAAACCAATTGTATAATATATTCATTTTCACTATTTTCAAATCATAAAAATAATTAGAACAAGTAATTACTAATTACCGGAAAAGAAGGGTGTACAAATATCCTATAGATAATAGTTTCATTCCACCCATGATAGTTAAACAACACCATGCCAGCAAACAAAGGAAACTAAAAGATTAATTGAGCAAGCAAGTGAAATCATCAATTCAGATTAATCATCCGTGTGTGCGTGTTTATGTGTAGGGAGAAGAAGAAAACTTACAAATTTCGCAATAAGTACATCTGGATCACTTTGATATGAGACAGCAACTTCCTCCAATATTGGAGCCAAATTTTGGCAGTGTCCACACCAAGGTGCATAAAATTCCAGAAGAACTGAAAAGCAACACATGTCAACATATGATGGATACAAATAATAGTATGAGACAACTTCAGCAGGGGAAAGATACAAATATTTTGATCAGTGTGAACCCAAGAAGAATACAAGCTATCAGGCTCTAATTGGAGGATGCTAAGGCCATCTCCAACTATTGCACCAAATTTTTACACCAAATTTGGTGTAAAGTGGAATATTCCTATAATCTTTTTACACCAAATTTGGTGTTATTCCAACCATTATATACCAAAAATTTTTCAAAGAATATACCACAATAATTTAGTTATTAAAAGGAAAATGCTACAATCCACTCAAAGAATATACTACAAAGTAAATTATGTAAATAAATCAATTTGAGAAAAAGATATAAAAGGAAAATGCTAAAAAGTAAAGGGATAAAGTTGTCTTTTTGTACTTTTGGTGCAATGAATAGTAACACACCAATTTGGTGTGTTACTGTGCAATTGGTGTGTTACTCTTCATTGCACCATTTTAGTGTGTACTTTTGGTGTCTTGATTGGAGTGGATTTTTTGCACCCTTGGTTGGAGATGGCCTAACCCATCCAATACCACAACAACCTGAATGATTTATTAAGGTTCATGAAGATCTATAAACAGAGCATAATGCTTGGAGTGATAAAACCATTGGAAATATCACACAAGAGTTGCATCCTAATTCCACAACATGTTGAAAGAAACAAGCAAGGATACAAACCATTTTTCCCAGAGTTGAAAACAAACTCCTGAAGGCTATCAGCGACCACAACTTTTACAGGTTCATCATTGACTTCAGGGATGGGTTCAGATTTTCTGTGTGGTGACAACTTTCCATCCTGCAGTGTCATAATTCACAGAGTTACAATCCACTCAAGAAAAGATATTCAAGAATGAGAGAAAAGTCACCAACTCTTATCATACTGGAAAACAAAAAATCTAAGGGACCATTTAGTTTCATTTTTATTTCTTTGTTCAAAGTTTTAGTTTTCGTTTCTTCTTTTTTAAAAAATTGATTGAATATGAATATCAATATAATTATACTTCTATTACTGATATTAGTTAAATATTAAATAAAAATTAAAGATAAAACTAACTTTAAGATTTAATTAACTAATTTTTTAATCCCTTATATAATATCTATAATAATAATATTTTTGTAATATTTTTTTTAAAAAAATAATTATATCAAGGAAAGAGTTTGTAAACTATATAAATTTATTAATATATACGTTAATTGTTAAAAACCAATATCATTTAGAATTAAATATTTTATAATTTAAGATTTTCATTTCATAAATAACTATTTTAAATTAATTATAAAATAAATTCAATAATTATATTATATCATTCATAATCTTTATTAGTATTATTAAATAGTATATATTTAATTAATAATAAAATCAAATTACGACAAAAGAATAATATCAGTTTTTATAGTTTTCATAGTTTTCAAAAGTTATGAGAATAGAAAGAATCTAGAAAGAAAAACGAAAACAGAAACTCAACCGATCAAATTCATCAAATTTTTTCACAATTTTTCCTGAACCACAACCAAACAAGCCGTAAGTTAATGATGCCAAAATTACCTTGTAGTCCTTCACCCAAGGAGCAATATGGTCAGGCTCCAAATGTGCTTTCAAATACTTTTGGCCATCATTGGTCTGTATGACAACGAGAGGCACTTGGTCCTCTTTCACTCCAAAATACTGTTCATTCAAATAAGTTATAAGGAGTGCATGACAAAGAGATGATGAGAAAGCGCCATTAACAGGAACTGGAGAGATATTAACCTGAAGAGCTCCTTGACTGGCCTCAAGATCTCCCACCAAAAAGGCCAAGCCCTCTCCCTTGTATTGCTCAGCAACTTCACGATATTTAGTTTTCAACAAGTAAGCGTCTTCATTGCTGAAGTTCACAAACAACATGGCCTGCCAATTTCAGAATGATATTTAGAACAATCACAAAGTACAAAGGCCAATAGAGAAAGGCACAATGCAGTTTACCAATCCACGTTATCTGGAACTCTACTAATTGGTTAAGAAAAACACCAAATGGTTCATTATAAAATGTTTAAAGCAAACATTGATAACTGATAGCAACTAGTTTGGATATAAACAAGCTCTCTAAGAAAGTTCAGTGGTGAATCAAGCACATAAAAACCCTGTTGACTCAAAGAATTGGAAGACCATGCCAGACAAGAAATTCTGTGATGCATACCTTTGCATGGGGACTCTCAAAAAACTTGACGACAAAAGGGTGATTGTTTGGGTCGTTATTGAATAGAGTCACAAGTGGAATGCTAGCATCTGCAACAAACTTCTCCAGAGCATCCACTTTAAAGTCCTGCATATCCGTGATTTGATTAGCAAATGCTTTCCAATCTGAAGAAACGAATTAAAATTTTGGCATTTCAAAGGATTTGTACCAGATAACTCTCACAAAATAACATCTGAAACGTACAAAACAATCAAATACCTTGAAATCAACAAAGCGTTCATCAAAAGGCTTGAACAGCCTAACCAGTGGACCTGCCACTGATGATTCCCCAAGGGGAAGATGTTTAGCATCCAAAGTATGACGGAATTCGTAGTCTGAGCGCAATTTCTCCGCCACAGCAATAAAATTATCAAACTCCTGCCCTGAGAATTTGGGGAACACTCCAACCTACAAAATGTAAGAATACATTACTTCATACATGTCCAGACAATATAAAGAATAAACAAAAAGACAAATATAAAAGCTAGAGAACTTTTTCTTACAATGACTATCTTTCCCTCAGTGTTAAGATAGGCACCATCATCTGTTGATTTTATCTCGGCAGAAGCAGGACCACTTTGTTGCTTCAAATACTCAACAATGTCATCCGCTTCACGAGGGCCTTTGTACTCCTGAACAGATTTCCCTCCCTTTCTGAATATTTTCAGAGTGGGGAATCCGCTGATTTCGTATTGGCTTGCAATATCTTTGTTTGACTCATCACTAGCATCAATCTTCGCGAGAGCTAGAGGAGGATCATGACTACTCAACACAGATGCTGCTTTTTCATACTACACACGAAACAATAGCTAGAGTTAACTGAACAGAAATATCTGTTACTTGAGAAATTGCGTTGAAGCTGAGTAGAATAACAAAAACTACACAGAAAACTAATAGATACCTCAGGAGCAAGCTTCTTGCAGTGCCCACACCTACAAAAGAAAAAGTAAAGTTTAAAATACTCAAATCAAAGGCCACAAATGGCACTAGGAAAGGAAAGGGGTGAAATAGTTAATGTTTCACGACATTCAACTAACTTCGTATAAAACCAAACAGTTTGGCCCTAATTATTCATTTGACATTTTTCCGATTACATTTTGCTTTCAACCCCATAGCAATTACCAGATTTAGGGTAGGGGGGGAAAGAAACCAATTAGGTTGACGTCTAAACCAGATGATATGAACATTATAAAATTTTAAAAAAAAGTTCATAAAAATAAAATTCAAAACAAGCATGCATAAAAAAAGATAGTATGTTGGTATATGCATTGATTCAAAAAAAAAATTTCACGATTCTAGCACCGGGACCACTGCATGCAGGCAAAGAAACCAGTGATAAACAAGCCACTACGAGACCCACACACACAACAAAGAACAAATCTGAAATTGACTCTGGAAATGAAGAAACAAACAGGAAATAGCAAAATGAAAAGCGGGAAGCTTACCAAGGAGCGTAGAACTCAACGACGATAAAATCGTGCTTGCTAACTGTGTCAGTGAAATTAGAGTGATCAAGAGTCAAAACGAACTCCTCCGACACACCACTATCTGCAGCTGCGATCGCTGCAATCAGATAAAAGACGAACAAACATAACCAAATTGAAACCTTAGGCGCCATTTTTCCACAGAGAGGCGATTCTCAGTGAACTTGTGTAATCTCTCTATCTCTTTTGGGTGTAAGCTGCGTGGGTTTTAGTTTTACGTTTTATGGCGTGAGGCAACGACACAAGCATGGGAGCAACACGTGACTGCGTTTAGATATTTCTCGAGTAGGTTAATTAAGTTACTCGCTTGATCATTGGTCTGATTCCACGTGGATTTATTACATTGGGAGATTCTTGTCACTGCACGGAAATTTTGGTGAGTGGTTTTGAAAGGCAAGTGTATCTGACTTTTCAATTTTCTTCTCTCAAATTCTATTGACTGAACATGGACAGCGTGATGGTGGGCGTAATTTTTTGAAACAGTCGGTTTTCAAAAAATTACAGAGGCCATTTTATCATTTTATGTTATTTGCCAAAGATAATTTAACCACTTAAAGTCAACTAGTCGGTTTTCAGCGTGAGATCCCATGTATACCGTCCCATTGCATAATAATAAAACGGCAAGTGTTGATTAATAATAATGATGGTGCACGACTTATATTGAGATATGTGAAATAGGTTGGGCTGACTCATTAAGAAATCTAAACCCAAGACTGGGAGTGAAGGTTCAACCTAAGCCTAAGCCTAAGCCTAAGCCTAGGACTTAGGTGGTGGTAAGCCTAATACAACAGCAATTAAGAGCGAAGAGTATAATCCAAGTGTCCGAAACAGCTCATTTGCTCTTCAAAGTAGATCGGCACAAATTCGGAGTAAGTTGGAATTGATTTACTTAGGTAACTTAGCCTTTTGGTACTAAAATGGTTGATTAGTTATTTTTTAAAGAACTGATTTGATTATGTCAAATCAGGCTTCTTATTTCACAGTAGAAGGAAAATATTATAAAAGAGAAAGAGGGATTCTAGTGAGCATGCCCTCTCACATATAGAAGAGACTTATTTATACTTGAACTTTATAAACGGATCTCAAATCTAAAATAGATCTAAACTTTTTATAATATCAGAAATTAAACTGATTCTAAACAGATCTTCATCATATAAATCATCAGTTTTTGTTATCAGACTAATAACTTCTTCAAATAAAGAAGAAATAATTTTATCAAAATTAGCATTTATCGAATTTAAGTCTAATTTTTGTAAAAAATAAGTATTCATGTAAACAAAATCTCAAATATACAAAAAAGATTGAAAGGGTCTTCTAATACACTTTCGGACCTATTTCTTTGATGATTGGATTTGAGTCATTATTATAAAAAAGATTTTAAAAAGAACTAGAAAGGAAATCTTTAAAGAAAAGATATTTTAAAAGAAGAAAAGCCAAATATTATAAACGAAAAGTTTTTTTATCTATCATTTCTCCTCCCTATTTTTATCTCAAAATTGTAAAACATTATCATAATAATTTTTCCTTACTTTTTGTTTGACTATTCCTAGTTCATCTTTAATAGTCTTTATTTGTTGATAACTATTTTCTATAATATTTTCTATTTTAAGTAAAGGTTTTCTTTTTGGAAAAATCGAATTTTCTTTATATCTTACACCACGCTAAGGTATGTGAGGTTGAGAGGAAATAGGGGTAGAACAACTATATGAAGGAAAATAAGTAGATTTGCATAAGCAAGAACCTGATTCGCTATCTACATAAGCTACAAAATATTCAGCTCTATTTTTTTTGGTAAATCAGTAAAATTTTATACAAATAAGAAAATGTTATGTACACAACTAAAGATTTTCTAAACGGAAACCTCTTACCTACCAAAAGGAATAAGGTAGTACAAATTCATAAAGATCCTAGATCAAGTCGTGTAACAAACACTACCAATAACACTCCTTCACAAACTTCCTACCAAGAAGCCTTAGAAAGCTAGCTCTTCTACCCAGTAACATAATTTCACCATCAAACATGCCAGCAACACAAAATGCCCAACAATCATATTCCAACCCCAAAATAACCAAATCCGCAATCAGCATAACTAAATATGAAGATTGTAAAAAAGTTCTTCTATTTTCTTTGTCCACTGTCATGGTTGCCTTCTGCTCGCATGCATACCTTTCTTAATAGAGCATCCATAGGAAATGGTTCTCCTATTGTTGAAGCTTTTGATCACCTTCATTGAAGACATTTGATATGTTATAAGGGAAAAATTGTAAACCTGCAACTCCATGCTATCGATGCCATTTCCTGGCAATAAGAATGAATGTATATAGTAGTGGGACTAGTCGTTATCGACAGTGGCGAAGCCAGGAATTTATTTCAGGGGGGGCAAAATTTTTTTTTATCCAATCCAGCATGGGCAACGACATTTTTTAGGTAGGCAACCTTTATATGCATATATATATTCTTTAATAAATTTTTTTTTTAGGGAATTTGAGTGCCCACCCTCTCTTGCAAGTAGCTTCGCTACTGCTTGAATGAGAATAAAAAATACAGGGGTTAAGGTGAACGAATTAAAAACACAAGAGTTAAGATGAATAATCAAGTATATCACAGGGGTTCTTTTATAGGATTTGCCCATTAATTATCCTCTTCCCACTTCTCCACTTTGCATATAAATAATAAATATCGTCAGCTAGACAGGTGCATAGCAGAAGAACACGGAGAACTCAATCTACTTCAAGCAAACTTTCTTAGTTTCCCTCTCATAGCACCCTGTTCCTGTGAGTCTCTGATCCCTATCTCCACATGCACTAAACACGTATGAAAAGATGGTTAGGAAATTTTTTAACCTTTAAAATTCTATTTTTATTTTTTAGAAAATTCGTTCTCTTAGATTTTAGTTAAAAAATAATGATAAAATATTAACGGTGTTAATTTTTTAATCTTTAAAATTTTATTTTTATTTTTATAAAAAATTCATTCTCTTATATTTTAGTTAAAAAATAATGATAAAATATTAACGGTATTAATATCACATGCGAATTAATCAAATATTACTGACATGTTAATTCAACCATAACTCTCAAACTTGACTTATATCAATTAAACTTAATTTAAATTAATGATTTAAAATAATTATAATAAATTATTTTTTGTTAGGTTTAATTAGTACAGTTTGAGTTTAAGATTTGGGTCGAATTGTCATGTAATTAACATTTAATGTGTTTGTGTATGATATTCATGTTGTGTGTATTTTATCGTTATAACCAAAAGCTAATAGAGGAGATTTTCTGAAAGATAAAAAGTTGTAAGAAAATTGTCAT
>JANZLH020000102.1:946750-956837 GCA_026770325.2 Erythroxylum fimbriatum
ATTGAACGAATTAAAAATACAGGGGCTAATTTGAATAGTCAACTATAACACAGGGGCCATTTTATGTTATTTGCCAAGAGTATTCCTCAAAAGACGTCAGAAAATAATTTTTACTTTACCTGGGACATGAACCAGCCAAATTTTCTCCCATGGAAATCCCGTGACCATGAACTCTGTGTTAACACTCTTCATACCAATTCTATAGCCTTCTTTAACTATGTATTCTCCCTGATTGCTTAAATCCATATCCAATCATCCTTGATCCTTGAAAAGCATAAAGGGATCTGTAAAATAAGTTCTGCGTCTTGTGTATTGAAGAAGCGTTTGATCTTCCATTGATGATTCATAATGAGATCAGCTACATTATGAAGATTTAAATGCTCCATGTAGTCTATCTGAATATATGGATCCCTATCATCCATTAACCAGGGATCTCGCCATATATGAATGTCGTGCCTGCCTCCAACTTGTCTTCTACATCCCTGAAGCATAATTGTTTTCTCCTGACATATACTTCTCCAAATTTGGCTTGGATTGGTGCCTAAAGCTGCTGTAAAGAAATCAGCATTGGGGAAATATTTGGCTTTTAGAATTTTTACAGCAATAGAATTCAGGTATTTAAGCAACCTCCATCTTTGCTTTGCCAATAGGGCAAGGTTAAATTGCCTCAAGTCCCGATATCCTAATCCCCCATGAATTTTTGGGGTCGCCATCCACTTTCACCACAACGATCTTATACCATTAGTTTCTATTCCTCCATTATGCCAGAAGAATCCATTCATCAAATTCTCTAGATCCTTACAAGTATTCAGTGGTAACAAAAAAAGCGACATGAGGTAATTTGGCACAGCTTGTGCCACAGTTCTCAATAGGATATCTTTTCTGGCTTTTGACAGCACTTTAGCTTTCCAACCATGCAATCTCTTCATTAACTTCTCTACCACATACTGAAACACGTGCCGTTTATCTCTACCAATAACAGACGGCATACCCAAGTAATTAATATGACTAGCAATCTCTTCAACCCCAGAATTTGGCAAATCAAATGTCTCATTGTAGGTGCAATATTAGGAGTCAAAGAAACACCTGATTTGGAGATGTTAATTTGTTGTCCTGAAGCTGCCTCATATAGTCGTAGGATATTCTTTAATTGTACCACCTCCTCCAGTGTAGCTCGAGTGAAGAATATAGCATCATCCGCAAAAAACAAATGAGACATCGAGGTGGCCCCTCTTGTAACTAAAGCCTCATGAATGCGACCTTGTGCCTGAAATTTACACAAACTAGCAGATATCTGCACAAATGATGAATAATTATGGAGACAACGGATCTCCTTGTCTTAACCCCCTACTAGGGATTAAAGGACCGTATTCTTCATTACCCCGAACAAAATAATAGGAGACCGATGTAACTACCATAATGATCTTAGTAACACATGCTTCGTCAAATCCCAATTTCAATATAATCAGCCGTAAATATTCCCATTCTATCCGCTTATAAGCTTTACTCATATCTGTTTTGAGAGCAAGAGAACCTAATTTGCCTTGAGTTTCCCTTTTAAGGGAATGAAACAGCTCATATGCCACTATAATATTATATGTTGGTCGGGCCGGCTGTGCTAGGCCCAGGCCCAAGATATTCAATTTATGCATCCACGGCCCATTCGTCCAAGATGACCTAATTCCTACAGGTATTTACTATATAAATTCATTATCTCGTCATAATAGAGGTACGAACTCATAACCTAGTTGTCTCTCCGTTCTCCAAAACCTAGACTCTCTCAGAAATACTAACTTGAGCGTCGGAGGGACCTTCCGGGAAACAACCCCCGGGGAGTCTTCTGTTTGTTTTGCAGGGATACAGCAGCGGAGAACTGGTAGACAGATGGATCACAACCACGATGTTACGGATCAGCCAAATCCGGCCGAACCAATATACGTAATTCGAAAAGCATTAAATGGTCTTTGCTTATGAAAGCTTTAACATTCTTGGAAGTATTAAATGATTCAGAAGCATTAAATGCTTAACGAAACAATGGAAAGCATTGGCATTTTTGAGCGAAAATTGGAGGGTTAGGGATTGAGTTTTAAGTAATTCATTAAACCACATCTAGATCTAGTACCCAACAGCGACTCCCGAGTCCCGACAATATAAATTCATTATCTGGAAATTAGGTTGACAAGATGCTTTCGTTTTTATCGAACACATTAGGGGACTTGTTGGGTCTCCAAATAATTCATTCTTTTGGTAAGGGGGTCATCAAATCAGAAACATTATTGTGGACTTGCAACAAAACAAACACATCTGATTGAACGCCAAATTTTGTGGTTCCAACAACCGTAGACCACAACCTCGTCTACTCAACATTAAAGAACGACCGACGTGCCTCGTCAGAAACTTGCGTGTGAAACGGCACCATTTTGTTTGATGTACCGGCAACACCTAATGTTTTTGAAACCAACAACCAGTGCCATTGGTTGCGTCGACGCAATATCTCGTTTTGATTCGATTTTATTTAAGATCTATTGTTTTTTTAAGGATTTGAAAATTTTAATCAGTTTGTTGAATAAAGTATTCGATTATTTGGTTCTTTCTGAGTATTTATGAATAAAAAAAGAAGTCGTTTTGATCGGCTGCGCATCGCTCCAAATTCATCGGATATTTATATATATGACTGTTGGTGATTGCGACTACCAGATGGAAACAAATGATATGATAAAACAGCGGGACCCATTAGAGAGTACGTACAAGTCAACGATTTGATTAGTCATCTGCGGCAGTGGGATTTAACTTAACTTGATGTATTGATTTTTCATATAACTTTCCCTAGCCTAGATTAATAAAACTCGCTAATTATATTAAAAGGAAGGATAATTCATTCAATTGGATTGTTATCCTATATTTTGTCTTCTATTAAAAAAATCTATAAAAGCATCATTTATCAATAGTTGGATACAACTTCAACACATAGGTAAACGATGTCGATGACTAATAACATAACGTGTATTCTTTCCATCCAGTCATTGTGATTGAAGCCGTAGCTTCTACACATACACAGAATCTAATTGAGTTAAAAAAAAATACTACTTTAAGGAATTTATTTCTGTAAAAAGGTCACTACATGATACATATCCAAGTTAGAACAATATCCTCTTATTTTGTGAGAGGATCCAATCACAAGCTCCTTTTCGGTGAAAATATCTTAAATAGAATATTTTTTTTTTCCAATCCAATAATTGAGAACGGGATTAGGAAAGCTGCCTCCGCCAGGTCACCGAATTTCCAGATTCAACCCGTGACGGAATCTTCCGTCTCCGTGCGTCTCAAGAAACCAAACCCCACCCGTAGCAAACATAGCGTGAGAACACGCTCCTCCGCACCTTTAACGTCCGTCTATTTCCCCGTCAGGGAATACAAATAATATAATTACAATTTACAATATCAACTTCGTCCCTTCTTTCCCCTTTCTATTTTCCACCCCCAGACTGCAACCTCTAACGCGTAAAAAGGACCGGTCGTTACGACCTAAACAAAGGCTCTCGCGTTTTAACTTCAACACAAACTCCCGCAGTTGTCCAAATTCTTATTGCTGTCGTCACATACGGCCACATCACTGTTATCTTCCTCCTCCAGCTCTGTTTACACACACACATATATATATATATAATACATGTACTTGTTTATCCATCGATTTGATTGAGAGCAATACAATGGCGGTGGAGAAGAAAGTGGTGTTCGACTCGGAGGCGGCGGGATCGATGATGGAGGAGCTGCGAGGCACTTTTACCTCCGGGAGGACTCGGAGTTACGAGTGGAGAGTGTCGCAATTGAAGAGCATGGAGAAGATGCTCAACGATTGTGAGAAGGAGATCGTAGACGCTCTGACACAAGATCTATCCAAGCCTGAACTCGAATCCACTCTTTACGAGGTCAACTACTTCTATAATGATATATGATTGCTCTTCGCAGTTGAATTAAATACTTACAGTAACACATATATTGACACTTTCGCTTCCTTTTAAGTTTTCAAATATGGAACGCAGTACAATCACCTCTACTGTTGAAGCACTTGATGCTTTTTCCTTAAAAATTCATAGTAAAGGATAACTTTGCTGTTAATTTGGAACGTCTGTAGTATCGTTCGCATGAATTATCAGTTGAAAGTCTTTTTAACTTATGTGCGTATTGGTGAATATTTACGATCATTGAGTTAGTTTTATTGTCGTTCTGGGGTCACCAAATTTTTTTAAATAAATCGGCGAAATAAGCTATTTGATTCTGTTCCCGTTTCTCTCCTTGTGTTCTGTTATTTGCTTGATGGTTTTGTATTATTTCTTTTAGTTTAATGTGCCACAATAGTTATTTCATGGTGTAAGCTTTCTATTTAACGACGCATACCAAGGATCACTCACGTCCCAGAAAACCTGACCAATTGTAGTTAGCAAGGTTGCCATCGCGGTATCTTGTTATTAAGACTCTTTGCGTTTGAAACGTGTGCAATTTCCATCTTTTGTTTGAAGGGAGAACATTAATGACAGACCCACATGGTGATGTGTGGTATTTAATAGGTGAGATGGAGGCGCTTGACATTAATGCATATTAAATTTAAAGGCATGCCTACAGAAACTAAACTTCAAACTTCGGATCGCTCCTTCTAGAACCCCTCGCTGAGCACTGAGGTTTATAATTGTCTCATCTCTTGGTGATATTTTTTGTGGGCGATGGTCGTTCGTTTTCGTTTCGTTTTTTCTGTTTACAGTTAGTCAAGTTCTTTTAATTGTGTTATCGTGGTATAATAACTATTCAACTGCTGAGAAATATATTGAAGCTGATTTGCAGAGGATAGGAGACGATTTAGGAAGAATAAATTAACAAAAAATGGAGACTGTTTCATTAGGAATGTTAAGAAACTATATTTTTTTCACAGCTGGATGCGATTACATTAGCTCCCCTGACCACATTTTAAGATAAAATTTGGAATTGTATCTCAGGAGGTCAAAATTTGACTGATACCAATCGCCAGCTATCTTTCATGTTAATGAATTTACACATTACTTGCATAGGAGATTCTGAACTAATGAATCTGAAGACTTGTTAATCCTCTGCCTGGCTAGACCGTGTTCTGTTTCTAGTCAGTCCAATCCAAGACATCTTTGTTTGCTGTTGTGCAGTGAACTTAGTACATATGTGCATCCTCTATGTCCATTTGCGCGCATTAAATTGTAAGTGTGTGCATACTTTTGTACCTGTGCATGCTCAATAGATGCTAATGCAACGACAGCAAGTTGTACCACAAGACTATGTATCATTCTGGAGGTTTCTTTGCGTTAACTTGTGTTAAAGTTATACGCAAAATAGCAACCTATTTTCCTTTCATGTTGATGGACGTTGTTTTTACTGCAGATTGGCATGCTAAAAAACTCATTGAGAGTGACAATTAAGGAACTTAAACATTGGATGAAGCCACAAAAGGTACCTTTTATTTCCAACAACTGCTCCACTCAGTTGTTTCTATGACGTGGTCGTTTTCTTTTCACCTTGGATGAGTTAATCGTCTCTGTCATCATATCTCAGGCAAAAACTCCAGTAACCATATTCCCTTCATCCGGCGAAATAGTGTCTGAACCATTCGGTGTTGTATTGATCATTTCAGCATGGAATTATCCTATCTGTATGCCATCTTCCTTTGCTTACATTTCACTTCTGCATTTGTTCTCATTCATCCTTTCTTCTGTTAAACTTCACAATAGTGACCTAGATCTGCAATCTCTGGTTTAGTGTTGTCTCTGGACCCACTTATTGGGGCTATTGCCGCTGGTAACACTATGGTACTCAAACCATCAGAAATTGCTCCAGCCTCATCATCTCTGCTTGCAAAAATAGTTCCACAATATTTGGATACCTCTTCAATAAGAGTTGTTGAGGGTGCTGTTGGTGAGACATCTGCACTACTGGAACAAAAGTGGGACAAGATATTTTATACAGGTGAAATTCTTATCGCATCTTTCCTTTTTCTGTGAGATTCAGGAGTTAAAATCCTCGTCAACTGTTATAACGTGGCCATAACATGTGGTTTCGGACTAACTTGAGCGCCAATCCTAACATGATCTTTAGTTTCCTGAAGTGGAACCAGTGCTTGTTTGATTGAGGGCCAGTCCTACAGTGTATATGATATTGAATATGCGTGTCGTAGGCTTTATGTTTGGGAACTTGCCAAGGGTTGATGGAGCAATGATTATTTTGTTACGGTTAGGGATGATATTGGATGCTTCTTTTTAATATAATGTTTTTGCATACTGGCGTAAGGCATTTCCTTCTCAATGAACATCAAATGGAGTAAAAGTTGCGACAATTTAAAATAAAATACAAGAAAATATAGCAGCTGCTGAGAAACTACGTTGATAATTAAGTCTTTTTGTCAAACAGTATTTTTTCTTATGTGACCCTTTTGTTTGAGGAAGTCTAGCACTTGTTTACGTTCGATTATAGGCAATGGAAGAATTGGGCGTATTGTGATGGCTGCTGCAGCAAAGCACCTAACACCAGTTGTGTTGGAGCTAGGAGGTAAATGCCCAGTTGTAGTTGATTTGGGAATTGACTTACAGGTACGTATCTTCTATTATGAAGCCAAATTGTTGGTATGTTCATGCAATTAATGCTGTCAATAATCTAGGCTTAGTTTCATCTATGCATCTGGATTGCTTAAAAAATCTGTCTTGCATGTCCAAGGTAACAGCCAGGCGCATAATTAGTGGCAAGTGGGGGTGTAACAATGGACAAGCGTGCATTTCTCCTGACTATATTCTAACGACAAAAGAATTCGCTCCAAAACTGGTAATGCAATGAGCCACTAGAATCCTAGTAGTCTCCCTGCCTTCGCTGCGTCCGTGTTTGTGTCAATTATGCTTTTCTCTTATTCCTTCACTCTGCAGTTGGATAATCTGAAGGAAGAAATTGAGAGATTTTACGGAAAAAAACCATTGGAATCAAAAGATTTGTCTCGAATTGTAAATTCTAATCATTTTGATCGAGTGGCAAAGTTGCTGGATGATGTTAAGGTTTCTGGTAAAATTGTCTATGGTGGTGAAAGAGATAAAGAAAAACTGTGAGTTATGTTGTCTTTCCTTTCAGATCATTAACTTAGCTTACCTGGATGCAATGGATATTCATGTACAGAGCTCTTTCTTTTTCCATCGGCAGGAGGATTGCTCCTACCATCTTGTTAGATGTTCCTGAGGACTCTCTGGTAATGAATGAGGAGATATTTGGCCCTTTGCTTCCGATTATCACAGTAAGAACTAAGATTCAAGTGAAAAATATGGTCCTATATGATGTTTATTTTGATACATTGTGAAATGGACAAATTATTGAAGCTGCACAATAATGTGTAAGTGATTTGATGGCATATTTAATTTAGACAAGAAATTACTTTCAACTTAAACAAATAAGCTGGGAAGTTAATATTTAACAGATTTTCCATGTAAGACCGAAGGAGAGCAGCGATTTTTAACTGAACATGATCTACTAATTTGAATACAACAGGGACTGCAATTCAATAGTTCAACCGCGGAATATTGATGTGATTTCCCTTGTTCTTTGGAATAGGTCAACAAAATTGAGGATAGCTTTGATGTGATCAATTTAGGGACCAAGCCACTTGCAGCGTATTTATTTACTCAAAACAAGAAGCTTAAGGAAGAGTTTGTGATGTCTGTCTCTGCAGGGGGTTTGGTTGTCAATGACACTACTATCCATGTAATTATTCTCCTCCCTTAAACTTGTTGAAACCTGTTTCATATACATGCGTGCACAAGTTACCTATTATTTATGCGTAGTACATAAGTAACTCTTGTTGCCAGATATTAAAGCCGTAATGAAACTATGATTATTTTGCTGTGCTTATGGAAGCAAAGTAGTTTTGGAAGAGGTCCTCTAGGGCTACGGTTTACCAGTAAGAAATCTGTTTAATTTTGGATAAGTAGTTAATACCAACTGTTGATAGTGTGCTTGCTATAGTTTTAAGCCATCCAGCCGGGACAATAGGAAAAGGATAAACATAGACACGGATCCAAGTGGAAAAGGATGGTATATTGAACATGAATGCAGCAAACACATATTAATAGGTGATGCTCGATTATTTTTACCTACAGGCAACAAGCTGAGCTTTATACATTTTTCGAAGTTACTAAATTGAGTCAAGAGCATTTTCCCTTTTGTGAGTAATGTGGATAAAGTCTTATGAATTTTTTCATGGTCAAATTTATTCTTGGCTTGCTGTTTCATAGATTTATTTGGCATTCCCTATTTGCTGAACTTTTCTGTGGTTCGTAATTTTAGTCAAATCCAGGTGCTTGTTCATGTCGATCTGCAGAAGTACTAGAAATACCATAGTCAAATTGTTGGTTTATTTGTATTCCATTTTTTGTGAAAAGTGGGCATGCAACTGTAGATTTTGTTCCACTAATTTATGAAGCAACTTGATGATGCAGCTTGCAGTACATACTTTACCATTTGGAGGTGTTGGAGAGACTGGAACCGGTTCATACCATCGTAAATTCTCTTTTGATGCTTTTAGCCATAAGAAGGCAGTCGTATACCGAGGTTTTGTTGGTGATGCACCTATCAGGTATCCACCATACACGAGAGGAAAGCTGGCCTTGATGAAGGCTCTGCTTGCCGGTGATGTATGGGCTTTAATCAAAGCATTGCTTGGTTTGTCCAAGACTAAACAAGATTAAAGGTTGCTGTTCTATATGATGTAAATTATAGTTGTTTAATGTTTTGCGAGTCAAATTTCTCCTATAATCAACCTGAATAATATCGATAGGTCACAAAAATAAAGCTGGAATATTCCATTGCAAGTTATGGCTTTTCATCGGTGTAATATTTTCGGAGGGTGATATTGATCTGTCCACGTGTTTACTAATTTCCCCCAACAGAACGTAAGTACTTATAGCGTTTATCATCTGAAAGATCATAAACTTAAGAGAAATTTCAGTTTAACTTCTAAAAATTATCATTTGTAAGCTGTTTTTTTTTTTAATGTTTGTTAGATTATGTTTAACATGTGAATTTTAATTGAAATAAAAATTTGAAATAAAAATTATAATAAATTTCAATTTTATTTAAAAAGCAAAAGCCCCCATTTGAGTATCTCCCTCTTTTTCTTGTTTTTTTTTTTTTCCTTCTCTAAGATTTGTTACTCTCTTCTTTATCTCTCTAGTTTGCCCTTTGATTCTTCGTCTCTTTTATATACCTTCTTTTACGTCTACCCACTATCTTCTTCATCTTTCTGCTTTCAATAATATCGAGGTCGTTTTTGTGTTTCAAGATTTCAAAGGAATCACGTTTGGGAATGGTACCAAACTCCCAACAGAGTTCGTAGTGACTTTTAGTGTATGCTGGGGATGATATCGGTTGGCTGATTTACCATGTTTTAAAAGAGTATAGATCTTATATTTAACCTTAATTTGTCTAACTCTGTCCGATTAATAAAACGTTGTGAGTTGGACTTGGAAGTTGACTTAACTTGCCCTTACATTGCCGTCCAAGTTATGTCACGATTGTAACTTACATGCACGGCCGTGCACTTTTGTCACACACCCGCGTAACATTTGAGTTTTTTTAATTATACTACTATTAGTTTAATAAAAACTTAATTTTAATTATGTGACTTAATTTTATAAAATTAATATTAAAATGATAAAAATAAAAAATAAATCTCGTCTGTGACACATTATTTCATTTTTATTTTTAATAAAATTTTTAAGATAAAAATTTAAAATTTAAAAATTGATTAATTTATTAATTTATTAATTAATTTATAAATTAAAAATTATTAAATTAAATTGAAAATTTAATCAATTATATTATTATTATTATATTAGCTCACATGCATATTAATGCAATATTAAACATTTTGCATATTTATGATAAAGTTTTTTTTAACAGAGAATGCTTGTGAAATGCAAATAAATTATACAATATATTATATATGAGAAATAATTTATTTTGATTTCAACAACTTATTTTAATTACTTAATTTACTAAATTTTTTTAATTAATTTATAAATTATAGTAATTTATA
>JANZLH020000102.1:975982-992110 GCA_026770325.2 Erythroxylum fimbriatum
GTTTTTGGTTGTCTATGCTAGGTTTTGAGTTTTCTAACCTAGATGGACTATGAGTAGGTTAAGTTTGAGCTTGATTTGTGTTAATTCCATTTTGTTGTGATTATGGAATTTTGGGGGATTTCCATTTAATTTGGAATTGAATGAAATTTTGGTTGTGTTAGGAAATCAAGAGCAACCTATCCAAGAGCAAAAGGAAGGGCACAAATTGAGTTTGGATTTTCAACAATTATAAGGCGGGTAATTTATTTATAGTTATTATGTAATGGGAAAAATGCCTTGTGTGTGTATTGTGTGTTAAAATGACTTGCTTGAAATGTTGTGATTTGGAAATTGCATTATGATGTATGACATTATGATAAAATAATTAAATTGTGTGTATGATCATGTTATGCCATTAAATTAAGTCATGGCATTTTGTATAAGAAAAAACATGAGAAAATGAGATTATGAATGATTGAATGAAGCATGAGATTTAATTGTGTTTGGGAGAGAGAGGAATCATTTCGTAGTCACGTGCACGTTGACATAAAGCCTTCTACTAGCTACCCGCTTGTGTCCCACGAGATCCGAAAAGTGGACTCGTTTCGTTCACGGTGTAAACTTTGGTTTCTCTGTTTTGTTTCACGGAACCCTCAAGCCATTTGGTTATGCATTTGTATTTTGACATCTTAAGTTATGAAACGAAGTGTGTGTTATGCTTGGATGATAAATTACATCAAATGTGTTTAATGTGATGATGTATTGAATTATGAGCTGTTAATATTGAACTTACATCGTTGGATCAAGATAAGATGAATATGCTTATATGAATAGATACATATATACTTGATTGTGTGGCTCATCGCCAATGGCTATAAATATATTAGCCACTGAGTTGTTTAGCTCAACCCACAATTTTTCCTCCTCAGGTGCAGATCGAGAAGATCAATGATCCTTGCAAGGCATTCGGATACTCCAAGATAGCTAGAAATCATTTGTACTAAGTTAGTAACATTTGGCTAACTTTATAGGCATATCAAACATGAGCATTCTTTTGTATTTTGTATTAAGTTGATGGATATGATGATATGTAAGTAAAGCTTTTTTCAAACGTTCATTTTGTTTAGAAATGAGAATGAGAACTTGCAAAGTTCCTTTTGCGTATGATTATGTTATTTTTAAAGTATGAGTAGAATGGATGTGCATATTTTTCTATTGTTGAGATTGCCAATTGTTGCTAGTGTTAGAATAGCATGTTAGAGTTAGAAAGATTGTATGTGATGAATCCATTGGAGTTGAGATTCAAGTGTTAATGGGATGTATGTACTAGTGAAATGGATATGAAATGGTTTTACACTAGAAGGGTTGAATTTGAGGAGATTATGAGTGATTATGGTGTTAGAAAGTATGTTGGAAGCATTGGAGAGGCATTGGAGGAGTTTGGGGAACCCTAATGTCTGTTTAATGGACATAAGGTACGTTTAATGGACATTAGGTCCGTTAAACGGACCTTCTTGGGTGAAAAAGGACCCCCTGCCTAGCCAATGTCCGTTGGGTCCGTTAAACGGACCTTCTCGGGTGAAAAATGGCTCCCAAGCTAGTCTATGTCCATTAAACGGACATTCACGGGAGAACTACAGTAAATCACAAGTTTGACCATTTTAGAGGCAGAATCTTGCTTAGTGTTCTTCATGAAAGTTGTAGACCTCAAAGTTCTCTTTTAAACCGTCAAAAACGAAATCAATACAACATCTGTAGAGAAAGTTATAGCAATTGCGCCAAGGCATATACAATATGAGTAAGGACATAAACATGTTGGATTCTTTTGGCCTTAACTTCTTCGTCCGACCTTCAAATTAAGTGATTCTTGAAGCATTGGATTCCTAACACATTTTCTAACTTCAAAAAAAAAATTGATAGCTTTTGGTGTTGAATTCAAAAAGATTGATTCAATGTAAGTGAGGGTTCGTTGAAATAACCCTACAAGGAAACCCGCTCATGTTTTTTTGACTCCGGATAGTTGGGCTCGGAGAACGAGGTCCCACATCTGGGGCTTCGGGAACGGGGTCCAACATCGTATATCTTAAAAGCTACTTCCTTATTCCCTATCCTTAGGATTAACTTCCCATCATTCATATTATTATAGCCTTTGTAATGGTTAGAAAAGGTCATCCTAAGATCAGGTGAACCTCCACATCAATCTTTACATCCAAAACCAAAAATCAATAAGAGATATGAATTCCTCAACCTTAAACAAAATATCTTCTATAATGCTCCTAGGATATTTAATTAACTTATCTACTAATTGAATGCTTATCTTAGTTAGTTTAGGTTTGCCCAATATTAATCTCTTAAATATATCATATGAAAAAAAAATTAAAACTAACACCTAAGACCTTTAATGCCCTTTCAATTGGTAAACTGCCAGTATTGCATGGGATAATAGAACTACATTTATCCTTAAATTTTTGGTGTAGATTGTTGATTACGACTAATCTACAAGCACACAAAGTCAATTATAGAAGTTTTATAAACTACAATACCCCATAGTGTCTAATATTAAAAGAACTATGTCATTATAAATATTAATACTATTTAGACAAGAAAACCAAATAAAACTTGACTTGATAAAAGATAATTAAACTAATGAACTTACAAAAACAAAGTAAATAGCTAATGAAAGAAAGTTCAATTAGCAAACAATAGGGCCTTGGGCAATTACAAGGAATTCCTATTATAAAAAAACATTGATTATATTTGAATTAATCAGTGGTCAATAACAGTGAATTAGAAAAAGGTGATTAATCAATAATCAACAATGGTGCATTAAATAGAGGGGATTCAAGAAGCTAACAAAGCTTTACTAGAATACAGGCCTATAATTGAAACTAAAGATAAAGTTATTTCAACCCTTCATAGTTCAGGTAAATTGAACGATAGTTCAGCTAAAAGATCATTTAGGTAACCAAGGACAAACGTAAGCTACACAACCTGATATGGTTCCTAACAAATTTCCCTATATATGTAATTACAACTTGGTTAGCTCTTAAGAACAGGTTACCTACAATGGATAAAGTTAAATGCTCTTCTCCCACAAATCCTTTGTACATACTATGTATTAAAATGTATGAAACAAGATCCCATTTATTTTTTAATGCCAATTCACATATATGTTATGGAGAATAATCAAAACTGCCTGCAATACTGAAGGAATAGACAACACTTGGGAACAACTAGTGAATTAGCTTCTAAACATGAAGAGGAAAAGAGATGATATCCAACTTCTAAAGATAGCGTTATGTGCAACCATCTATAAATTCAGGCAGGAAAGGAATAGGAAAAAATTCAAACAAGAGCAAATGGAAGTCTCTAATTTTGAAAGGCTTGCCTTATGTAAGATTAAAGAATACTTTATGTTATCCAGGAAAAAGTCTTCATTAACAAATGAAGTGGCTCTCAGATGGGAATTAATCAACACTAAAGGGGAAACCTACAACATAATATGACCCATTCAAAGATGAAAGTTGTTGTTAGATAGGCATTATAATGTTTGCAATTGTATGATGATATGTACCATTTTTGTCACTCCTTATACATTTTCGTAAGGCTTAACCTTATTTAGAATACAATTTTAATTTAAAAAAAGAAATTATTAACTTAAGGTATTTTTGCCCTCTATTAAGGTACACCAATACATCTAATTAGGCAACTACAACCTCTCAACAAGCAATTCAATCTAATCAAATTCATTAAGCTTGGTTAATCTATTTAGTTATCACCAAATTCTAAGATATTGTCATTCTTTAATGATAAGGTGTTTATTCTCCTAGTGAACATATTATATTTCACTTGCTAGTCCTTCATATAATCCCTATGACTAAATCTATAGTGGCCAATAAAAAATCTAACATTAAGAATAAAGAGAATAAATTCAATTAATAAAATAATCAAATTTTGTATAAATAATTGTAGTATTCTTATAAGTTACATCTTTAACCCTAACTAGGATTTTTAGCTACTAAACATAATTAAAGTAAAAAAAATTCTCAACATATAGAAAAGAGTAAAAGGTAATAAGCATATAAGATGTCATTGGCTCCTCCATCCTTGCTCTAAATCTTCCTCCAATACTTAACAAAGAATGAAACTATGGAAAACTAAGCTAGGTAGCTTCAAAAGTTTGCCAAAAGAAACCTAATTAAACCTAATACAAGTATTTACAGTTGAGGTTCCAAAATTAGAGTTCTAGACTACTTAAACATAAGAAATCACGTATTCATAATTTGTTTTAAGAACTAGCACTGGACTATTACCATCAGGTCTTGTTCTAAAACTAAAATCATCACAAAGCCATATATAAATAGTGTTTGACACCAAGTTGTAAATGGCGCCAATTTTGATATGGTTCTTAACTCCTTGTATCTTTATGAAAGACAAGCAAATATTATTATGGCATGTCTGATGCCTATTCCACTAACTTGTCCACTTTTCAACATCTTTGAGTTAGTATTGGCTTTCCATATCTTTTACAAAGTTATTTTCCCCATCTTATTATCTTTAAAATGAATCCAAAATATTGTTGATTGGACAACTACAGAGACAATTACATTAAGGGGGTGCTTGGTTAATGGGTATGGGAAGAAAGGAATGGATAAGGAATAAAAAAAGCTGCTTAGTAATATATTGTCATTACATGAACATTATTTCTATATCCGAGTTTGGTCCATGCCCCCCGATTATGTCATTCCACTAAAAAAAGAAGTTTCACGTGCATAGTATGCAGCCTTAGCCCTAACTAGTAGAAAGTTTGTTTCCGAAAATCCAATATAATAGGTGGTCCTTAATTTAAACACATGCAACACGTCCCTCTGGCTTCACTCATCGTGTCATGATAGCCTTTTATTATGAAAACTCAACTTCCTACCATCAAATGGTAACATAAGAGGCTCCTTAATTATCTCTTTTAAAATTATAACTTCAATTCCTCAAATATAGGAGTAAATTTCCAATGGAATTAGTTTAGCCTTCTCCTTTATATTGGCATATAACTTTTTTATTGCCTTTAAGTAGTAGTGTAACATCCCACTACCATAGGGTACATACCAAAACATCCTAAGGATATTATAGTACATAGCCTATAATAATGGCATGTTAGAGCAGTAACTACAATCCTTTAATCATGACATTATCATAAATACATAAATGTCACCATATTTTAAAACTGAATCCTCATTTCATTTCATAAAAAAAAACTATAGATATACATTATAGCTTTTCAGTAACTTCCAAATATGTACAATGATTCAAACCTAATACAAAACATGCTACATGAAAGAGAAATTAATTAAATAGTCTAACTAAATCCTTCAGTCTCAATTGACCGATTTTTGAGTCATTCTTCTTTACAAAAGTACAAGAATTATGCTTCTTGTAGAGTCTCTCTGTCGCTAAAGTCCTCTCTTATTCCTGAAATATCAACGTTGCAATTTTGATGAGTTTTGTGAACTTAGTGATATAACCATCCTTGATGATTCACTCAATTCATATCACATATCAACACATGTAAACACATAATTCACATCTTTTCATTTAGACTATAGCATCACATATCCCATTTTTATTCAAATACATGACCACATTATATTTCAGTCAGTCAAACACATGTATAAAGTGTATATACAAATGCTTGTGAGACTCACTTTCAATTTTTTACGTTGTTGTGATTGATTACCTAAACTGTCCCGTATCTAATGTGGATACCGGGCTCATTAAAACTGTCCCATATCCATTGTGGATACCGGGCTCATTGATGTTGTCCCTTATTCGTTGGGGATACAGGACTCATTAAACAGAACAAGCCTTTGGCTCTTAATCACAATTTGAGCTTAAAGCTCATTTTCGATGACTACTCATGTCACAACTCTCATTATCTGATTATGCATTCATGTAATGGAATGCATCACTCATATTCAATCAATCATTCACAATTTAAATTACAATTATCATCGGACCTTGGTCTGGCATTTAACTATCATGTCGAGTAAACACATAGTTAGTCCAAATTCACATTCAAGGAGCACTTCAAATATCACAGTCCCAATCACATTTTCATCGGACCTTTAGTGTCCGGAATCAACACAATCTAATTCACAATCATAAACAATTCAAAACATAATTTAGACAACCAAATAATTAAGTGAGACCGTCTAGGTTACTCACAAATCACTCCAGAAAGCTATTGCCTTGAAGTCCCGGCAATGTCTGGATGATGGTGCTTTAAATGCTCCTCTATATCATGCAAAGCACATTTACATATATCACAATTTTACACAATTGTATAAGTATTCATATATGCACATCTATGTATATGAAATATGTACAATGCATGTTTAATGAAAATCTCGGGTATCTTATCATTATTCTTGTCACAATCATCATCATCATCATCACACTCAGTCAGAAGTCCCGCAGTGAAGCGGGATCTGGGGAGGTCTGATAGTACACAGCCTTACCCCTATATAGCAGAGAGATTGTTTCCGGTAGACCCACATGCAAATGTGATAGGAAAAATAGCGATGCCGATTTACATAATAAATAAGTAAATACCGGTACGCAGAAAATTTAAGTAAATGGAATGACAATACAATAAATAAGGACATACCTGATGGTTGACCCGATCTGTTAGTACCTTACATCCTGTAAAGATTGGCTCTTTTCGTCGTTAGTAGTGCTAGGAGTCTTTATTGACCGACCCACTCGCGAAGGCATAAAGGACATTAGGTTGGACTTCCTATGCAGTAAGTATGAGACGTGAGGACTCTAAAGGGTGTCGTTTACCCTTATCTTATCATGCCAAACTTTCTTAATTCTAGCAATTGCCTCAGTGAGGGCCAACTCTGGCATATCTTTCTTAATCACTTCCCTCCAGGTCTTGTAAGGCCTTCTTTTCCTTGTCTTGTAGCCACTAAGGTTTATTATCTCACCGCTTCGTACCGGAGCATCAAAGGGTATTCTGCGTACATGCCCAAACCACCTAAGCCTTTTCTCTCTCAACTTGTTTGTAATACTAGCGACCTGTAGTCTGTCTGTCACTACCCTATTTTGTACCCTATCTCTTATGCTAATGTCACACATCCACCTAAACATACGCATTTCTGCTACCAATAAATGTCGTGTATGTCTACGTTTAGTAGGCCAACACTCTGCCCCATATAACATGGTTGGCCGAATCACCATTTTATAGAACTTCCCTTTGAGTTTTACAGGGACCTTTTTATCACATAAAACACTTGATGCACTCTACCATTTGATCCAACCAGATCTAATACAATTCAATTTATCATCATCGATATTACCATCTCTCTGAATGATGGATTCGAGGTATCTAAAACTCGATTTCTATGGTATGATGTCAGTGCCAATCGCTACCGCCGCCTCTTGTACCATCTGGCTACCCAAAAAGTTGCATTCTAAATATTCCGTCTTGGACCTACTCATTCAACCTTTCGGTTCTAACGCTTCTCTCTAATATTCTAACTTGGCGTTGACCCCCTTGGTCTCATCCACTAGGATAATATCGTCAGCAAATAACATACACCAAGATACCTCTCTTTGAATATGTTTGGTAAGTTCATCTAACTCTAATGTGAATAAAAAGGACTTAAACTGAGCCTTGGTGTAGTCCAAGACCAATAGAGAACGCTTCCCAGTCGCCTTCTACCATCCTTACGCTAGTTAATGCTCCTTCATACATATCCCTAATCACTCTGATATATGTCCGAGGAATGCACTTTGCCTCCAAACACCACCATAAATCCGAATTGGTTGGTCAATATAGAAGCAGCTCTCTAGATTCTCTTTTCAACTACCTTCTCCCACAACTTCATGGTATGACTTAGTAATTTGATGCCTTGATAGTTTTGGCATTGTTGAATGTCTCCTTTGGCCTTGTACAAGGGGATCAACCTACTCAATCTCCAGTCATCCGACATCTTGGTTTACTCGAGGATCACATTAAAGAGCTGCACTAAACACTCAATACCGACCTTGTGATCCTCCCCTATGAGTACCCTTTTAGACATTGTCTTGACATAGGAGATTCCCCTAACTCTATGTTGACCAATATGTCTTCGTTATATAGGACATAAAAGTATCTCTTCCTCCTCCGCTTGATGGCTTGGGCATCTGTGAGTACCTGTCCTGCTTCGTCACGTATACAGCAGACTTGGTTAAAATCCTTCGTCTCACGTGCCCTAACTCTCGCTATCTTGTCACAATATCATTCATATATCAAAACACACATAAGTTAATTTGTACTCAGGGTTTGGACCACAATAAAACAATTTAAAAATAATTTCACAACCCAATTGATCATTCCAGATTATAAAAAAACATACTTTTGGGTTGACTTTGCATGATCATTCTGACAAGGAAAATGGAGCAATTTGGTAACACTTCCCACTAGAACATTATTCTCCTATGTCTTAAGTTTCTAATGACACCAAGATCATACATTTTGGTTCATTATTCTATGAGTTATGCTCAAAATACTACAAACTGGGTACATTTGAAATTTTGGTTAGTACATGATTATGTACTCAAAGTTGTACAACTCATATCTCTCAATTCCAATCTCCAAAAATTACATACTTTCTACCAGTTGAAAGCTAAGAGAATAAGTTACAACTTTTGTGAAGACAACTTTGTTTGATTCGACCTACATCAATTCAGTTTATTCGATAACAATAGGACATGATTTCTGTCACGGGTAATGCTACAGCCTAAACCAAGACCCAATTTCAAGCTAAATTTCAAGATCCTTAAGGATATAATTCAAATTCAATTTCTTCTTAAAAATTATAGCCAAATGTCTCTAGTTTAATTTAAATCAAGAATCATCTCATTTGGAAATCTACAGATCAAAATATAGCCACAATACTGAAGCATGTTCAGTAAAAACATTTCAATTATCAAATTCTATCACACCTCAACATTTTCATCCTAAACTCATCATTCAATCTCTTCCATATTAATTCAGATGGCTATAAATTTTGGTGGAGATAAAGAATAATGTGTTGTGAGTTTGTTGGTTCAAATACCATGTCATTTGGAGCTCGAGAGAAGAAGTTATAACAAAATGAATGAAGGATGTTCAAAACAGTCTCCCTTCAGTAAGCCTTCAATGCAACTCCTCTTCTCTTCTCCAAATTAACAAAACGCACGCTTTTCTTCTTATTTCATTTTTTTCCAGATTTTAAACTCCTGCCTTTTACAGCTAACACATCTTATGCATAAATCATCTTTTCTACTTCCATTTCAGTTCCAATCATTCACAAACATATCCAAAATCCCATATTAAAACCCAAATATCAAAACAGATCACCATTCATGCATTTCATCATTTTTCTGCATTTTCATTTTCTGTACATTCTCCATTTTCTGCATCTTTATCAGATGTTTAGTAGACTTTTTAACCCACTAATTATCACTGAAATTGCTTCTTCCTACCCCACTCATGCATGAATCCATTTTCAAACACTCAAACATCATCGAAAGTCATTCATGATATCATAAAGCTTAAAGCTTACCTTACTTGATTCAGCTACATTTTCAGCAGTGAGAGTAGACAAGAGATTTCAGTGGATGAAGGAAAACATGAATAAAGCTTACTTTGATGTAAGAATC
The DNA here is from genome assembly GCA_026770325.2 of Erythroxylum fimbriatum. NCBI lineage: Eukaryota > Viridiplantae > Streptophyta > Magnoliopsida > Malpighiales > Erythroxylaceae > Erythroxylum > Erythroxylum fimbriatum. The sequence continues at coordinate 985,646 of JANZLH020000102.1, forward strand.
AATAGCCAAATACTCAACCATAAGCAATAAGTTGTTTCAGTGCTGGATGAATAAAGAGAGAGCTTGGTGATAGGTGTTTTCGATGAAGAGTAACAAATGAGCTACAATAATTTTTTTTCATACCATAAACATGACCACGTGTATTAATAAAACCTCTCCACATGTCACCATTGCATGTAAGTCATTTGTCATATATTATGTTGCCACATGTCACGCGCCCATTGGTCTCTTGTGCCAACATTTTTCCTAGTCCAGAATACCCTAATTTTCTAAAATTGCTAAATTAATTTTAATACACACCAATTTAATTTTCGAGACCAATAAAATCTACAATTCACATTTATAAACCAATTATACCCGAAAAATGTCAATGAATGCAAATACAGTTATTTTTAATATGTAAAACTCAACATTCACGTGTATGAGTATGCCATATTTTGCAAAGCATGAAATGCACTTTCTAATTTCTCAGTAATCTCTCATATACATTATTCTAGCCTTAACATGGGTAACAAGATGTTACAAGTAGTCTCCTTGAAAAGTTAATGGATAATCCCACTACAAACTTTAAAGCACTTTTCGAATCTTAAGGCCTTATCAGTGGGTGAGATTATGATCTTTTCAATAACCATATGATTATTGCTCCTCTTGTTATACCATTCCTCATTCTCTAAATTTTTTAACCTCGAAATGTCTACCAAAGGAGATAGGTTTTGATGAAGAAGCATATAGAGGAACCTTTCTTCTTATAGTCTTTCCTTTATATCTTTGAGGCATCCTTCCATACTCAATCTAACAAAGATGTCAACACTTCACCTTAACATATAAATTTTAATCCATAAAACACAGTTCCATAACACTTCACCATAACTCCAACAAGAATATAAACTAAAATTCCAAGAACAATATACCACAAATTACATGATGCTAAGTAAATTATCTTCCCAAATCATAATAGTAACATCACAAAATCCATAAATGATCCATTCAAGCTCAATATACAATTTAGTTCACTACCATTATGAAAATAGCTAGAATAACTTGGAACAAAGTACATTCAAAGTATATGCTTCAACATCTCCCAAAACACCTGAAAACCAAAATTCACAATATGTAGCTCTGAATGCAAAAATGTGCAGAATGGGTAAACATCTAATACTTTTGGATGTGGGAGAGATATAGTTTCTAAAAAGGTTATAATTAGTGTTTGAAGTTGATAAAGAGTCAAAAATTAGGAATTTTGGATGTTAGATCGTGATACAAATAAAGACAATAAGGCTTAGTTAAGAAAATTCAAGTTTTCTTTTATACTATTAGGTTTCGTAATGAGATCAACATCAAACAATATACAACACCGACGTTAATTTTGTTTTATATAAGAATAGTGTGAGACATGCTTCTTATATTGAAATTGATTTTGTTCAGTCTCTAGACGATCCCTACATTAGTCACCATAAGTGTCTGTCCTACCTTGAAGATCTATGCCAATTATCCTTTATAACCTTCAATTCATTCTCAGACTTGATTTTTTTCATCATCATTAATGTAAGTCACATCCCACATAACCTTTAGCTTAATAAATAAGATATATATGCATAGAAAAACATAATAATGCAAAAAATAAAACCCAAATACATCAAACTAAAACTTCATAAAGAAACTATTTTAGTTAAGACTCAAAAACTAATGGAAAATCTTTAAAATTGCAAACCCCCACACTTATGCATGGAATACCCTTAATTATAAAATTTAAGATGATAAGGTCAAACAAGATAGGTAATTAAGGTTAATAAGCCCCTCACTTGTAAGTTTTGTAAGGTAAAAAACTTTAAGAATTCTGACTAAAATTTACCTATAATATTGATTTGTGATTGATTGATTAGTTATTTATTTCCTAATGCTTAGTGATTAATTTTTATTTTGTGTCTAAGATACTTATTTTAGTTTAGGAGCAAGTTGGAGGAACAAGAAGCAAAACAAGCTAAATTCTTAGATTTTGGTCAATTTTACTATTATTTTGTCTTATTTGCCTTCATGGACCAAAAGAAGATGAATTAAGGTGAAATCAGGATAGAAAATGGAAGAAATGAAATTATAATGGAGGAAGACACCTATAAAAAAGAAGGACGTGCTCGTGTAAGTCACTTATATGATTATGTGAGGGACCATGTAAGTCGCTATGAGCGTGTATGACTTTAAGGACTTGATATCCAAAACTGAGCATAATTTTATAGCTTTCTTTTAGTTTAGAAGGTTCCAACCTCTGTGCCCACCCACTCTATACATGCCATTATGCTTCAAACTCACCTTTTTAGTAAGTATTCTTGCTATTATACTCCCTGTATTTTTTTCCTTTTCTTTGACTTGTGTGATTTTATTTTCACTTATTAGGGATACTTTTATAATTTAGGTGCATAGGACTAAATTGATAAATGACTTTGTTTTATTCTTTAAATTAGTTTGGTAACTTATTTTTAGGAAACTTTATTAGTTTATAACTACCAAAAGTTCTTCAATTTGGTTAAATTTTAGTGTACTTTGGTCCTTACTCATTAATTTTTCTTTTTAAAGTATCCACCTCTTTTGATATTTGTCTTTGAATGATTTTGAGTTATTATGGATTATTAAATTAAGTTAAAAAGGCAAGATAAAAATAAGTGGCTCGTTGTCTTTATGGTTTATTTAAATGATATGAATGCTAGAATTTATACAACTTATAACTTTTTGTGAGCTTTTAAGCCAATTAACAATTTATCATTTTCTTGTTCCATTTATTTTTGTTGATTGATTATTAAACATGACTTGATCATTCTATAACTTGCTTTTTTATGCATATTAAGATCAAATTATTAAGTCCATAAATTAAAATGACAAGGGGCATTTAAGTTAACTATTTTGAATTCTTAAAAAGCTTACTTTGATTACATTTACCACAAGATATCCAAGTTTTCTTTAGCCCTATCGCTATTCTTTGTTAAACTAACCATAATTTGTGCTACTTTAAGCCTCTTTTAAGTTAAATTTTTGAACCTTAAATTAAAGAATTAGATGAATTAGTTCCATGACATTGGACTCTTACAAAGTTTGTAGTAAGATTTTGGGATTCGAGTAATTAAAATTGCAATGTCACAAATTAAAAAATAAGCTTAAAAAGTATAAGAAAAAAGAAAATAAATAGAATAGTAGATAGAAGCTTTCGACAGAAGAGAGCTTAGAGGAGCAGTGAAGGGGTCTTTGGGAGGGTTATTAATAGGGGTTGAAGCATTTTTCTGAGAGAGATCCATGGAGGGCTAGACATCTCGACACCGATTCGGAGGTGACTTTGATGCCACCGATTCGGGTTAAGTGTATTTCATATTTTTATTATTTCTTTCTCTCCTATTAAATTGATTGTGTTATCCTAGGCATATGGATTTGGGTTGTGTATAGATAATCGAATTTTCGTTATTGTTTGATTATTTGTGTATGAACCCATTGGGTATTGTGAAAAAGATTATTTTAATGTATTCATTAAATCGTTTATTTGTAAACTCATTGCTAGAATTTTGATGTAATCCGTAATTATTATGTTGAAATTCATATGTAGCGACTAATGATTCGTAATCATTAGGGATAACATGACCTAGGTTAAATGATGCATCTTATATAGTTGTTTCCTTGATTAAATGGGTTTTCTAATTCGTAATGTTATTACCTAATTAAATCTAGAGATCGTATCCTAGGTTATTCGGTGGTTAAGTTTAATTAATGATCGTATCTTGATTAAACAAAACCTAAGGGAAAACTTGGGTTAATTATTAACCCACAATTAATAGTTGCTAGGAGATGTTTGAGAACAACAAATCAACGAAATATGCTTAATTAGCATGTAGACTGAAATTGAAACAAAGAATCGGGTCCCTACCGAATTCTCCACTTTTATCATTTTTCGCATGTTTTCTTTGATTTGTTTTTATTAGTCTAGTTTCATTTTATTTTCTTGTTTGAAAAATCAAAAACCCCCTAAACCTAAACATCGATTAATTTCATTTCATAAACTTTGCACACACTCTCTGTGGGATCGACCTAGACTCACCACTGCTATAGTAGTAGTCTAGTTATTTTATTTTGACTAGCGTTACGACGCGCTGTCAATTTTTGGAGTCGTTGCCAGGGAGTGTGGTGCTTTAGTTTTTGTTTATGATTTTATTGATTTTTTGTATATATTTTTTTGTAATTGATTTCTTTTCAGTTATTTCGTGATCTTTTCATTTTTTGTTTCGTGTTTGTAAAAAAAATCGGTATGGATGGAAGTAATTTTTTTATAACTTATATTCTCAATCCTATAACAGTGTTTGGACTGATTAACCTAACTTTTGTTATGGATGGGATAACCATTAGAATTACTTCTATGATAGTTTGCAGGACACACAACAATTCCCGTGTGGACCAGAAGCTTCTTGTCACAACTCAAGTACATCTTTGGAAGAATTGATGAATGTTGTGATTGTTAACAATCTCCAATTTCAACAAAGCCTATAACAGCAGTTACAATAGTTCCAGCAGTAAATAAGGCATAATGTCTAGAAACCAAAACATGGCAAGCCAAATGAGTGAGATGGCAGTGAGGATCGACTACCTAGAATCACAAATTGAAGAGGAGCAACCATATCAACCCGAGGTACACCTAATGGAATTTAGTAAGGAAACCTTACAAACTGATGAGGAGTTTGAGTTTTGAGGTTAATCCTCAATGGATTGCTTGTGTCGAAGAAGTTGAGGAAGAGCTTGAGGCAGAAAAAGCTATATCTTTTAGCTCAGAGGTAAATATTGAGTTCCATTTTATTGTTGAGAATGACTCTTTATTTTTACCTAACAGGTTAGAGGAATTAAACAAGGAGGAAAAAGGTGAAGAGACATTCGAGTTCTTTTCAAGAAAGCATGGACTTAGTAGAGATCAAAAGTCTAAGGATAGGGAGGATGATAAATGGGGATGATAATCAACTAAGGTACTATCTGGAAATACCTCGCGTGGAAGTGGCGCTAACTGTAATACCTAAAGATCACAATTTTGTCACGTGATGAGAAGATGGAATTGAACCAGCGACTTTAAACAAAGGCGCTTCTTGGGAGGCAACCTAAGGGAAGTAAATTTCTTTTCTTTACATTTCCACATTACTTTTTATTTGCATGTGTGTTTCTATGTTAGTTTGTTTCTTGCTTGTTTTAAGTTTTCAATAAAAATGAGAGAAAGAATAAAACAACAAAAAAAACATTTTCTCTTTTCTGTTGATTCTGGGATTATATAGTCATGATTAGAGTGTGAATTGACTAGATAATTTCATAGCAGCTTTAGCATGTATTTTTACTCTTGTGATTGGTCAATATACATTATCTTTAGAAGAGTAGTGACTAGTGGTAGACAAAGCTGGTGAGATTTTGAGCCTTATTTGACTAACACCTTCATTTTAGTCTCATTGTCTTTTGATAATGTGTGACCTTCATAACATGTACATCCTGATTTTGCTTTGAATTTCTATTTGAGATCACATTTTATCATATGCATTAACTAAAGTAAATCACTTGTTAATATAAGAATCACGTATAATATGTAAAATACACAAGAAGGGGGTTGACTTGTGTCAAATCGTTTAAGATATCAATCTTTAAAATCTTCTTGATTTTCTTGACAAATTTGGATGATTACAAAAACAATTCATTTAATTTGGTGAGTAATGCAATAGTGAAAATCAGTATCTATTCTTCTAACAACAAGAAAATTAAAGAGGTAAGAGTTAGAGAATATGACGCCGCGATTTATCCCGGTTCACCCTTAACCTTGGGCTACGTCCAGTCCTCAGAGTCCGTTTGAGATTTCACTATAACCTTCAACATTACAATTATTATTTCTACACTTCTAGAGCCTCTTCAGGTCTCTTTCACAAAGTATTCTTTATCTGCTTCCTTAGCCTCTTCAGGCTCTAACCTTTCTTTTTACTAAAAAAGATATTGTTTGAGCTTCACGTTACAGATGTATTTGCTCTCTTTTGAGTAAGCACTTGAGCACAGAATTTCTCTAAGTATGCTTTTACAATCAGAATTCTTTGTATTGTATCGTATATTTTTTGTATTTTTTTACTTACGACTATAACTAATATTTATAACCTAAATCTTCAGCGGACTTCTTGAGAATTCTGCTTGTCGAATCTTCTAAAAACGGTTATTAGTCGAGTCCTGTGATTAACTCCAACTAACTGAAGTTCTAGTACATTCTTTAATTTCATCGTCTTGCATATATTCATATGCTTCGTCTGGTGTCTTAGACTAAGCACTTTGTTTGATCAGTCTTATTCAGCTTTTACTAACGTATTGTCTTGATTTAATGATTTGTGTTACCTACATTCATCCGCGCACTTAATAAATTCATCAAAACAGTTCACACACTTCTATGATTATTATTATTTGACTTTCATCAAAATTAATAGA
>JANZLH020000102.1:1030031-1046914 GCA_026770325.2 Erythroxylum fimbriatum
AGCTACAAGTCTTGCTTTGTACCAGTTAATACGTCCATTAGGATTATATTTGATGGTGAACACCCATTTACAGCCAACCACTGTTTTTCCCTGTGGTAAATCTTTTACTACCCAAGTCTAGTTCTTCTTGAGTGCATTCAGCTCATCATTTATAGCTTCTCTCCACTTAGGATCCTTCACTGCTTCTTGGAAATTTTCAGGTAATTTTTTAGTGGATAATTGAGTCACAAAATCCTTAAAATGTGGTGATAACCTATTATAAGAAACAAAATTGCTGATTGGGTTCTTTGTACAAGATCTTACCCCTGTCTTTAAAGCTATTGGCCATCCAAACTCCTTAGAATTTGCAGTAGGTTCTGATGCATAGCCTTGCTCGGGAAGTGTAATGAATTTTTCTGGTTCTATTTCACATCATGCTTACTGTTTGCCTTTCCGTCTGGAGTAAAATTGATAATGCACCTCAGGATTTTTGTCTACTTATCTGCCCACCCTAAATTCACTATCCTTCTCTTTATCACATTCATTGTTTTCTGTGCAATTTTGGTCAGATTTGTGACTAGAATTGGCTATATTTGTAGTTTCAATGGGAATGGTGGTGTCAAGATCTGGCATCTCAGGTTTGATGTTATCAAAATTGTGTTTAAGAGATGGTTTCATAAGAATCAGGTCTGGTTTGATCATGGCTAGGTGCAGAACGCAGAATTTCTTGGTGTAGTGTGTCTGGTAAGCTATCACTTCCCATAAAAAACCATTAACTCTCACTTCTCTTCCCTTGAATGAGTATTTTTGGATAATAGGCTTGCATTTCAAAGAAGGTCACATCCAAAGTAACAAGATAACGCTTTAAAGTAGGAGAGGAACACTTGTAACCTTTTTGAGTAGAAGAATAACCTAAGAAAATACACTCATGGGTCCTAGGTTCAAGTTTCCCACAATGATAATTATGCGCAAAGGCAGCACAACCAAAAAATCTATTGAGGTAAAGTATTAACAAAGGGAACTGAGGGATAAATCTTAAGCAATTTTTGTAAAGGTGTATGAACCCCAAAACTTTTGATGGCATTATATTTATTAAATAGGCAGAAGTGAGAATAACATCCCCCCAAAAATGATTTGGAACATTTGATGTGAGCATAATAGATCTAACAACCTCAAGCAAATGTCTATTTTTTCTTTATGAAGCACCATTCTATTGTGGTGTATTAGTGCATGAGGTCTGATGTATAATACCATTGCTGGTAAAAAATTGACCAAAGGATTGACTTAGATATTCTTTACCGTTATCACTTCGTAAAATCTGGATTTTTGTGTGAAATTGGTTTAGTATAAAGGAATAAAATTCCTTAAATACTCGAAAAACTTCTGCTTTTTCTTTCAAAAGATATACCTAAGTCAATCTTGTATGATCATCAATAAAGGTTACAAACCATTTAACATTGTTTATTGTTTTGACCCTTGATGGCCCCCAGACATCACTATGAATGATGGAAGAGGCTTAGTGGGTTTATAGTCTCAGGATCTATAAGAATTTATGGTGTGTTTAGAAAGTTGACACAATTCACACTGAAGAAACATTTCCTTTTTATTGAAAAAAGTAGGATATAAATGCTTCTTGTAAGATAAACTAGGATGGCCTAACCTATAGTGCCAAAGTGCAATTTCTTCATTAGAAGATAAAATAGCATGAGCTTTATTCCTTCGTAAGTTGCAGATGTAATATAATCCATCAAACTCCCTAGCACTGCCAATCCTCTTCACCGACTCCAAATCCTAGAAAACACAACCATCAGCACCAAACTTAGCTATGCAATTATGTCCTTTAGTAATCCTTTTCACAGATAACAGATTACAATCCAAGGCACATAAAGAACACCACTTAAGATTAATTTATCAGCAATTATAACAATCCCAATCCCTTGAACTTTTAGAACTTGTCCATTAGCTACCTTGACAATCCTATGAACAGGACAAGGCTGTACATCAACAAGCAATGACTTATCACAGGTTATATGATCATTAGCCCCTGAATCAACAATCCAAAGACCACAATTTGGGGTTTGAACCCCTAAAGCAGTACCAGTATTACCTGATTAGACCATGTTACTTGTGTATACAACCATTTCAGCCTTCAAATCATACTTGCTAAGATTTTTCCTTATCAATTCAACTTCTTCTTTGCTCACTGGTATGTTATCTCTCTCGGTCTTGGCACCACCAGTAGCTATGTAGCTTTTGTTCTCAACCTTTGATATGTTTTTCTGATTTGGAGGTTTCCCGTGAATCTTCGAGTATGTGTCCTTGGTATGTCCACCTTTTTGACAATGGTCACACCAAGACTTACCCTGTTTTCTCTTAGATTCTGGCCCATTTGTTCCTTTGATAGCCATGACTGAAAATTCAGAGGAATTTTTATTGCTTGGAGTGTCTTGCATCAGCAGCTTTCTACTCTTTTCACATTTCACCAAATTGACTGCCTCCATAATGGTTGGTAGTGGTCAGGTTGCCATGATTCTTCCACGAACCTCCTCATAATTAGAGTTTAGTCCCAAAAGAAATTCATACACTCGTTCTCTTTCTACAATTTTGTTGTAGCACGCCATATCTTCACTGCAAGCCCATTGGTGTGGGTCATATAGGTCTAATTGTTGCCACAATTTTTCCAACGTGGTGTAATAACAAGTGACTGATTTCTCACTTTGCTTAGTTCCCCTCAGAATTCCTTTGATCTGAAATAAAGCAGCAGTATTTTCTTAGTGGCATATGTCATTTTGGCATTCTCCCATATCTCTTTTGTAGAGGTTGCAAGGACAAACTGCTCACCAACTTCGAGACTCATGGAATTAACCAACCAGCTCATTACCTGGTTGTTTTTGGCCATCCACGCCTCATACGATTGTCAGATATTTCTCCTTCCCTCTCCCTCTTATGAACATAAGCATGCTGCGGGACCACCGTAAATAGTTGTTCCCATTCAGTCGATGGTTGGTTACCACCGAATGTTGCGTGTCAATGTTGTTCTGAGAAGAGGACAAGTTTCTTTTGCCGATAATGGTGTTTGGCGTTTCTGGGATCGATCCTAGTGGAGCGTTGCCTAATGAGCCAGTAGCAGAATTTTCCCCTGACTTGACATGCCACACTCTTATCGTCCCAAATGAAACCATCCTCCTCTGCGTTTGGTCCAGATTATTAATTTCCTGGTTGTTCGTTTGGATGTCCAGTCCCAACGGCTCGATCCGGTTACCGTTGCGTTTATTTTAAGTGACAACTAGATGTCTAGTCCCAGTTGTACTTGCTAGTTGTCACTTGAAGGGGAGTGTTAGAGTATCTTATGTTGACTAAACATAAAAATGTTAAAGGGGACTAGTTCTAGTCATTTTGGTCAACCAATTTTTGTTAATGGGCTCTACACTCTACCCGTATTCAAAATTCTAATATTAAGCTTTGCTTGGAAGTTAGGTGATCATGAGAAGAACATATTGTTTTAGATGAACTGCTTTTAATGGTGTTGTTCTCTGTGATTTGTTTTGAGCTCACAGGCTTCCGTTATGCTTCTATCTTTTATCCAATATCCATCTTGCATACGTATCTGTTGAGTTGCTTTTGTTTGAGAATATATTTAAGGCCTTAAGTTGTGAAATAATTTGTGTTTGGACGTTCCTTTGTATCTGAAGGAACTTTTTTGTTTTTTGTGGGAGGCTAATTACGCTAGGTTCTTATTGTAGGTTACAACAGTGGGTTAGAAGAAAAAGCATTGACGCTCCAAGTGAAGCTGACGCTGGACCAACAGCTTCAATTAGGTGTCCTCATGGGCAGCTGCTGCCTGAGCAAGCACCTGGTGCAAAGCGAGTGCTTGTTCCTGAAAACCTCTGGCTCTTCTTTTATGAGGATGCCATTGCTGTGAAGCCTGATGAACCTTTGGGTTGTACAACTTTTCGTTCAGATTTTGAGCAGTGCCCCCAATGCAGCGATGAACTTTCTGAAGTTGCATCATTAGAGGATTCGTTAAGGTCATTTGCATTGTTGTTAGAAGTTGCAGAACGTATTAAGATATTGAATTTTTACTTATCTAGAGGGAAAAAGTTTTTTATTCCTTTCTCCACATTGCAGAGCAGTAAAGCTAAAACATCGGCAGAATCATGAAAAATTGGCTACAGGGAAAAACATTCCCTTATCTTTGGACTGCAAGTATTACTTGGTTCCTTCTTCATGGCTCACGATATGGAGAAATTACGTAAATGCCAGTGGCAAGAATGTTTCTTCATCATTGCAACCTGAAACACTAGATATGATAATTGACTCACTGAAATGTGAAAAGGTGAATTGCAACTTCTGGAACGTTCTTCCATCACAATCATAATAATTCTGAAAACTCTTTTTTATTTATTTTTTGACCGAAAGGCAGCAAGTTGTTTGAGTGTAGAATAGGTGGGTTTGATATTCATTCTCAAAGTTTCATGTGATATTTGTCGATAATCTCTTTTGAAAGTAGGCTTTTTGTGAAGGTTTGATGAAATTTGTAACAAGTACAAGGCAAAGGACTCATGCCTCTAGATTTATCCTAGAATCATCCTAATCAGGATATAATACTTTTTCTGGGTGTTTATTCTGTTTTTTAATTATTGTTTTCACCATTTCTTGATCCTAGTAACAGATTTTAAATTTTCTGTTCTTTTGTTGCTTATTTTGTTTCTTGGATCAGCATCTACAGCTCCTAGAGAGGCCTCCAGATCTGGTTTACAAGCGTGGCATGCTTTTCCAGAAGAATTCTCTGGTGAGTATTATTACTGAGTTAATACATTTGGTGATGGAGAATGAGATTAGTTTACGTATTTATGGGTAGTAGTTATGTGTCTTTGTTAATTTCCATAGTGATTTTGGGGTTGTTTTATTTAATAGTCAGTTGTATTCTATTTTATGTGTTTGTCGGTCTCCTTAATAGGAGCTGGATTAGTATTGGTGTAGGACAAATAGAAGTATTATTAACTAGTAGCTAAAAATAACAAAATTAGGAAATATGACTGATATTAGGTTGTTGGAATAATAAGTTTCAAGGTTGGATTTTGGCTAGGAATGCTGAAATTTTAGATTTTGTATAGCTGGAATTTTAAGATTTGATTACTGGAAAATTTGGCTATATACTGGAAGTTGGGATTTTGGTTGCTGGAATTTTGTGGTGAACACAGAATGAAAGGTAGGAAACTAGGAATCACTCCTAAGATTTAAGAATCACTCTTGGAAGAAAGCATCACACCTTCTAGTTGAAAACTCAAGTCCTCTTTTAGGATTGATTTGTAAAGCCGATGAGTGGTTTCTAGGAACTTATTGGTATGATACTAGTACTTTCCTTGGAGTGATTCCTAGTTCTTGTTACAAACCCTAGGAGTAATTCCTAAACTTATCTTCTTCTTTTTTTCATTTCTCAACCCTGAATTCTAGCAACCATCTATTTAAAGTGCAGCAGATCAAATTTACAGCTTATACATGTTTTCATCAAAGTGTTGGCGGTTCATCACATGGATATATTGCATGTGTCTGCATGCAATTTTTGTTTCTCCTGAATGAGCCTCAGTAGATACTTCTAGAACTGAGGCTCCTAGAAGTAGGATGGAATAGTTCTCCAGAGATTTCCTTTCAATCAATATGCCCAAACTTGCTTATAGGAGATACCTTCTTTTAATTCCTATTTAATACTTCGTAACGCATATGACTGTAAAGAGTCCTGAAGGGCCATTTGTTCATGTGACTGGTATTTGTGGCAAAAAAGTTGCTTCATTAAAGTGCCTTTAAGCCTCCTCTTACTTCAAGGAAATTAGTTTGTGTTTGATGCTGTTAATAGAATTGCAGTAACTGTTCTAAGTTGTCTAATGCAACACTTTTCTTTTCTTTGTACTGTCCTCCTTTGTATTGTAGACAGATAGGTTAGCAATCATCACAGAGAATGACTGGAACAGCTTCTGTGACGAGTGGGGTGGTAACAAGGAGAAAGGCATATCTGCAATAATTGAGACAGGTAATGTTTTGGAAAATAATTTGGCCGGATCCTGTGAAGGTAATCCAGTGTCTGATGAGAATGTTAGTCCTCAAGATGAAGTAAATAATGGGCACGAGACAAAAAGCCCTGTCATTAAGACTTTTCCGGAGGTAATGGAAATTTACCTTATTCAAGCTTTCAATGCTGATATATGTTTAATTAGGATAGCAGTAATTGAGATATATCTTTTTTATTTTAAATTTATACTATTCTTACATGAGGTAAATCATTCTGCTAGATCTGTGCTGACTGCATTGGTGAAAGAGAAAGTTGTGAGTTGATGCAAAAGCTTAACTACTACAATGAGGATATTCATGTCTCTCTGGTTCGTGGTAAAGAAGCTCCAAGATCGATTCTGGAAGCATCTGAAACAACTTGTGAACCAGATCGAAGGGCCTCTAAGCGCTCTCGAAGGACCAATTATGGGAATGCAGTAAATTTAAAAGTTTCTGGTTCCACATCAATATACCAATTGAAAATGATGATATGGGAGTCACTTGGGGTAAGTTGCAAAGAGCGGATTCAAGAATGGAAAAACTACTCATTTATTGTTCACTTACAGTGTTTTTTTTAATTTAATTTTTTATTTGAAAATAAATTTGAGGGTTTATTTAATCTTATATCTTGATAGGCTAATAATGGAAAAGATTACATTCTTTATATGCAATTTCTATTTTGGCACAATTTACAGTTCGCGCTACAATTAAAATTCTGCTAATTTAACCCTCTTGATGACAGGTTTCAAGCTTAGAGATAGGTTATTTTTTCTCCAAATTTTGTGGTACTCTAAAGGTGGAATAAAACCTAGTGAATCAACCCATGAACTAAAGGGAATCTGACAGGCTTGGTAGAATTTGTACGCTTCCATGTTTTCTTACTAGGTAGTTAGGTTTTGATGTCTACCTATGAATTTCCATCGTAAAGCTCTAATTCTTGTTTTTATTGTTGATTTGTTTGACTAGTCAGATATCATGGTTTCTAGATTTGATCTTGAAGATAGAAATACGTTCCAGGAGAATTGACGTATTGGGTTTTAGGATCAATCAATTTCTTTGATGCTGAATCTAAAGAAGGATGCAACATGGTTTACGTATTAAAAGATGAAAACATAACTTGTAAAATATTTACATTGATAACTGCCCCATATGGATGCAAAATTCTGTTTAGTTTCCATTCTTTTCTATTTGTTTGAACTAAATGTCACACACTGTTAAAATTTTCGAATTTGATCAAATTTTTTTGATATTGTAATACTCAAATTCATGCAGGTAGTCAAAGAGAACCAGATACTCCGCAAAGGTTCTAGAATAATTGATCAGGAATGTGCTACTCTTGCTGACTTGAATATATTTCCTGGAGATAAACTCTGGGTGCAAGACTCGGAGATCCATGAGCATCGAGATATTGCTGGTAAGCTACTGAAACTATTGCTAATCATCATATGCAACGGGTGTTTACAAAAGAGCTGCTGTGGATGTACAATTTAAGTTAAAAAATATTACTGAGATTTGCTTCAAACAATGGCATAATAATTATTGTAGAAGGGATTGGGGTAAATCGATGGTGAAACTTTGAATAAAGTAAAGCAATGTTCCTACTTTTCTTTTCTTTAGTTACCAAGTCATTGACATGTTGGGATAAGTTTTGGTTGTTCAGAATTGTAGATGGCACGATATGATATATGCTTATGCTTATAAGCTATATATTTGTATGGACTAAATGTATGAGTAATTGACAGGGATCCAATATGGAAACTGCAAGAGTTTTGATCCTGAATTCTCTTCATGTGACTCTTCACACAGTTTCTGTGTGCATGTCTTTCCAATTGTGCAGTTGATAGGCATTTAGAACATTCAGCTTCACCATGTACTATATGTCTTAGTTTATTGTACTGAGCAAGTTATTTTGGGTATTCTTAACTTGGGAATTTCTCACTACAGAAGCAGCAATTACGTTCACTAATTACCTCCATGCTAATATTTCATCAGATGAGCTTGCAGACCAGAAGATGGATGAACAGCATGCTGAGGAAGGGTTTAGGGGAACACTTTTGACTTCAAATATCTCGTCTTAAGTTGTCTAGTTTGTATATTTTTGTCCATACTGGCTTAAGATCTTGTAGATATCGAATTTGGAAAATTCCTTAATCTTCAACCTGCATAGTAGAGGTATGACCTATATTCTTGTTCCAAGGCTTTTCTTTTTTATTCTTGTAAACAACCATCTACTATAAGTAGGCTTTTGTGTGTATTGTATGTGGAGATATCTTCCTCATTTATGTTACTGGTATAGTGCTGTTACTATTGTACTTAAGAATCTTTAGATCTCTAGCTGCAAGTTCACACCCATAAATACCAACCTGTCTAGTTGTTTCTGCAATATAGTAGTTTCCTTGTGAGTAATTCTTTCCTTACTGAAATCTTGTTGTGCAGAACCATTGGCTCAAACTGGTGGATTTTGGCTTGCATTTGTAAATGCTGGTTGATTCGATTGTACAATGTCAGAGACAGTTGTAACATTTTGTACTGGGAACACAAATTTCCCCTCTTGGAAATTGTTGCCAGCAATTGGGACTGCCTTTAGTTATGCCAAAAGCTGTATCTTGAGTAGATGGGAGTTGGGAGTGTCCATGGGGTAATTGTGTCGCCCGGCCTTTTTATTATGCCTGATCCTCAAGTGTTCTTTCTTTTGGATAATTGATGAAAACAACAATGCAAGGAAGTGTAAATTATTTGAGTTGGATACTTAATTCTTGGAACAATGAGACAGCTAGAAAGTAATAGTTGTTGATATCTTAAGTTAAACCTCAATTAACAGTTTCCATTAGCAGCTCAGCTTATGGATAGCGTTGTAAATGTAATGGTTGATTTAGTTGGAATTGCAAAATGTTACACAACAAACAATTCTCCCCTGCAGTTGATGTTGTCTGGTTTTACACTTAAAACAAACAATCGAGATTTCAGATTCTGCCCTGCAGATGATGTTGTCTGGTTCTGGAGATGTTGGCGGATTGTATTGTACTTATGTGTATTGCCAAGAATATTCAAATCCAGCGTCTCCGCGAGTTGTTTGTTCCTCTGAACCACCTGTCCCAACTGTCGTCAACTGGGCCTTTGGTCCTGCATTTTAGTTAACGGATGATCAGGCAAAATCTAACCTAACTAGGGAGGAATACAAACCAACTCAATCTTACAATGGAAGCAGCGGATCCGCAGCAGAGTCAACACTGGATAAGAGTCTGCGATGTAAATCATGCGATTATTTGGATAGTTATACCTAGCATAAAGGCATGGGAATGTAACTTACTCTTTGCAGGCAACTGAGGATTGGCCTAAGGTCTCAAGCTGATCCAGTTCCTCCTAGCATAGCATACAAAGCATTATCTATCAGAAGGGATCATTATGATAAATAAATAATAACAGACCTACCTGAAAGAGATTGATTTGGGTTTGAAGTTGGGAAAGGGCAGCAGCAAGCCGGTGCTTGCCGAAGGAGGCGCTAGGCCCTATTTTCCTAACAAGCGATGAGGGAGAAGACGGCAGTGACTTCGACGTCAGCGATTGTTGCTGCTGCTGCTCCTCCATTGATCCACGACAGGGAACAAAGAACGGAGAAAGCACGAAAGAGAGAAAAAGGAGGATTAAAGGGAGTTGTTGAAGTTGAATTGATGAGTAGAGAATCTGGTCAAAAGTGATTTTTACATATATAACACAGTTGACCAATAGACGTGCCCCAGCGCAGCATCGCTAATAAGCAGACGTAGTTAGTAGATTGGTAAAGGTCAGGTAAAAATACATATATATGTTTTTTTTTTAAGGAAAGCTACCGAAATATATTACATAACCAGTCTAGGGAAAATCATTCCCTGACATATCTTTGATAAAGAGGGCGTGACACCTAATGGGTGGAGTATCAAAATAAGTGACCCAAATATCAAAATGGATAACCAATCGGCGCATATTTTACTTTCTTGATATATATGTCGATAAATAACAGTCCAGTTCTGGATGAACAGCTCGATGATCCCCATAATTATGGGATTCAGGGCCTTTGCGCGGTTGTCTGCAGAGGATAGAATAGTGAATACTGCGATGGAGTCCACTTAAAGTTCGATCTGGCAGTCACGCTAGCGTGAGCCTGGTAAAAACTCCCCAGAGTTTCGCATACGCCGGTGAGCACTATCCAAAATTTTGTGAGAAACCACCAAGCCAACTACCTGCACTATCCTAGATAAGTCCACCTGTTGTGGCTGAGGACAAGGATCATTTGCTAGCTCCATCTATGATTAGTTTGACCCATCCAGTAGGAGATTTGCGTCATTCAATAAGTTGCTCTTGTCGAGGGCGAGGACCGGAATCAGCTCGATTGTGCCATTCGGCTGCTTTTGTGTATCAGACTTGCATAAGACAAAATGAGATAATTTGGTGAGGAAGACCAAGTAAAATATTCATCAAAGAGGGTTATATTTCTCCATGTCCAACGGACCAGCAAGTAATGCCAAAAATGATCACTCAATCATGCCCTATAACTCGTCGATAGTGTTGGAGATTTTTACTAAGCCACTCCTATATCGGCATAGTGAAAAATTCAGTAGAGACTATATGTGAGAGGAATGTGTTCCACACTTGATGGGCTTTGACGCAGTCTTGTACGGCGTGTAACGAGGATTCATCTAGACGACAATGGTAACAAGAACCATCCGTAGTGAAGTGCTTGCGGATTCGATGTTAGTGAGTAACCAATCTTGGGCAAGGAGCCAGAGAAAGGAGCGAATGCATTAGGGGCCCTTCCATTGCCATATTTCCTTCCAAACCCCTTGAGGCAGGGCATCTTTATCGGCCATGAGCTTGGAATAAGTGGAAGCTACGGAAAATTCTCCGGTGTTTGAAGGTCCCCAAATCAATTTATCCTACCCTAGGTAGGACATCGAAGGAAATGTGCCTACTATTAATTAGCAAATCAACGTCGGAAGATAAGATTGAATTGCTTCCCAATATCAATTACTGTCGATGTCTACAAATTGATGGACACTAAGGTTGAGAGTGAAATCAGGGACCGGGGATATAATATGGGTAATCAGGAGTCCTATCCCCGCAATTCAAGGGTCAAGCCAAAAGCGAGTTTTATAGCCTTTGCCGATCATCCATTTCCATCCTTATAGAAATATGTGCTAAATTGCCAGTAAATTCTTCCAAATCATTGAACCACCATTAGCGTTAAAGGAAGTGGGGAGATTATTAGCATCAAAATTATATTTCACATAGAGGACTTGAACCCATAATATCTGGAGCTTGGCAATCAGGGGCCAACCTAATTTTGTTAAGAAGGCATCGTTAGTTTCGTGAATTTTTCAAATGTCAAGACCCCCTTACTCTTTCGGTTTACATACTTCTTTCTAATTCACAAGGTAAATCTTCTTTTTATCGTTTTACGAATCTCACAAAAATTGTCTCATAAACTTTTTCAGCTCATCGCATATGTTTTTTTTTTACGTTAGTAGAAACCATCAAAATTCGAAGTATCTTTCAATATGTTTTTTTACGTCAGTAGGAAACATCAAAATTCAAAGTATCTTTTAATGAGAATAATGTTGGAAGAATTACTTTAGTATTAGGAAACAATAATTGAAATTTATTTTGTAAAATAAAATATTAAAGACTTGAGCTAAGATAAGATTTAGTCTTTTCTTACACATCTGGGCCTTTTCAAATGCCTAGGCTGCGTTTATTCCGCGAGTACTAGCCTGGCTATGGCTATGGCTATGGCCAACCAAATTATGTCGCCCTTCTCCCCCCTTCGGCGTCGTCATTTCATTTTAAGCCCATCTTTCTGCGCCAGATGCATTGCTACTGCTCGGAGCCACCAGAAGGGCAAGCCTAAGACGGCGTTGGTGAAGAGAGACAAAGAGAAGAGGAGAACTCGTTCAGTTAAGACTTATGACCTGGTCGACACTTTTAACCACTTCGATTTTCTTTCCAATCAAACTCATGTTCCTGTTATGATCCGCGAAGTTGTCGACGTCTTCTCTTCTTTATCGCTTTTCTCCTTCGTCGATTGCACTCTTGGCGCTGCCGGCCATTCCTCCGCCGTCTGTACTCTCTCGCTCTTTCCTCTTCTAAACCTTGTTTGGATATTCCACAATTTGAGTTTAAAGTTTAGATTTTTGGGATGACAGATAATCAAGTCCCATCCTGAATTAGAGTATTATATTGGAATGGACGTTGACCCAGTTGCGCATTCAAAAGCTAGAGCTCAAATTAATGGTTGTTTGGATTTTCCCGCTCATTCAAAGTTGAAAACGCATACCTTCCTCAACAACTTTAGGTATATCAAGTCTGTGCTCCGTGAAGTGGATGCCAGTCTCTTGAGCGCTGGAGTTGATGCCATCTTGATGGACCTTGGCATGTCATCGATGCAGGTTTGGTGTCACTCTCTCTATGTATTAATCTTTTCCTTACCTTTTCAATGTGTATTCCAACGTTTTCTCTTGCCTTTTCCTTTTCCTCAGGTGAATGATCCTGAAAGAGGATTCAGTGTGCTTGCTGATGGACCACTTGATATGCGGATGGATCCTCGGGTATATCTCTCATGTCCCTCATGTACCATTTTGAGGATCAAGAATACATCTTCGTCTTCATCTGTATTATTTATCCTTTTAACCATTCCATGTCACTTAGAATTGGTTACTTTTTCAAACTCAATTTCAAAAGTAGATTTGCAACGGCTCATAAGCTGAAATTACTATCATTGAAATTGAATCTGGTCGGAAGAGAACAATATTTTGAAGAAAATTTTTGTTCCTTTCTCATTCTTTCTTAGCATTTTGTTCTTGCCTTCTGAGTGTATAGCTGCCCATTTTTATTTATTTGTGGGCAATCTATGCAATGAGGTGTTAATCTTCAACTCGTACATGCCATGGACATAACATCTCGTATTTTGTCCTTAATTAGTCATATTGGTGATGTTGTTGGCTTTTCAAGGCTGCTTATTTCATATCTTGTGTATTTTGGTTGATGTTCATGGCATATCATACTATCAGTTTCTTTGATTTGAGGGATCAACATCTCACCAATATTCCCTTCATTTTCTCTTTTCTTGTTAATAGAAGAACTCTTAGGATGTATGTCCTGTCGTTTGTGTCAGAGTTAGAAAAGTCTTCATAAACTGACTGGAACAGTCATATTACAGGCAAGTTTGAAAGCTGAAGACATACTGAATTCCTGGCCAGATTCTCAAATTGGTAAGATTTTGCGGGAGTATGGTGAAGAAAGCAACTGGCGCTTCCTTCAGAGACAGATTGTTCAGGCTCGCCTTCGTGGTGGGTTGCATACCACTGGTGAACTAGCAGATCTTATTCGGAGTTCAAGTGGTGGAACAAGAGGTCAGCTTATTATCTGTTCATTCATTTCATGTTAATTGTTATGTTGTTTTCTTATATTATGTTATGGTCTAATTGCAAAATATGGGACTTGAGTCTCATATTGGTCAAATGAGGGCCTGATGTGGAGTTTATATAGGCTTATGGGCTCTTCCACCCTTTGAGCTAGCTTTTGAGATTGGCTCTCCCATAAGACTTGTGTCATATTACTTCTGAAGTTGAGGTTTGCCAAAATGTAACAAATTGCTCTGTTGGAAGAAGCCAAGGATTCGTTGAAAATGTGTGCATGGAATACGCTGAATGAATAAACCAAACTTGTTTAATCTCTACAGGAGGAAGGCAAGGTTGGATAAAGACAGCTACAAGGGTGTTTCAAGCTCTAAGGATCGCTGTTAATGATGAACTTGGTGTATTGGAGAAGTCCCTTCGTACTTGTTTTCAGTGCCTTGCTCCTGGAGGAAGGCTTGCTGTCATTTCCTTCCACAGTTTGGAGGACAGGATTGTGAAAAAGACATTCCTCGACATTGTTGAGAGTGATGACAGAGATGAAAATGAGGGTGAAGAAGATGGCAGAGAACGAAGAAAACCTAGAAATGAAACTGAGGCTAACGAAGCCTGGATCAGACAGACAATACGTGGCTCCAATGGAGCAATCCTCACTAAGAGGCCAATAACACCATCTGAGGAGGAAGAAAGGTTGAACCGTCGGTGTAGGAGTGCGAAGCTCAGAGTGATTGAGAAAGCTGGATGTTCGACTAACTTAATCCCTTAGGCCTTATTGTTGGGCTGTCTTGGATCTTTACCCTACACGCTTAACCTATATGAATTGTTTGCACATGTAGTTGCTTGTAGGCACCTGTAGTTTCTTCCAATATTTGTTGGGAAAGCAACTAAGGTAGATTATTTCTTGCCCATCTTTTTCTGGAATGTGACTCTTAGGGTAGTTTGTTGGAAATAGTGTGAATTAATTCAAGAGTCTTTCTTTAACCACAAAACTCTTTTAGAATTAAGTGAATTATTTGTATTTGTATTTAAATAGATGATAAACACCTCTATAAATACCATAATTCATAGTCAAAATGAAATAGAGAAAAGTTTCTTTTCATTCTTCATTCTTCATTATCTCATTTATCAACAAAGTGATATCATAGCCATGTTTCTTAAAGTGTAGAGATTGAAGGGTATTGCGAAAAAAGTAAGAAATGACAAATAATGGATTCACTTCCTTCCAATTTTCTCATCTCACAGAGTAAAATCATAAGAAATGGTGTCTACACATGAAAGCTTTGCTTGACTTTAAAGATGAGTGAGAAGTTATAGAAAAAGGTTATGAGAAGTCTCAAAATGAAGAAAACTTATCTCAAAATGATAAAGAAGCTTTGTCCAAGATAAAAAAGAAGAATCATTGGGCATTTTCTTCAATGTTTCTTCAATGTTTTAGTTGTCATAACATTGGGCATTTTCTTGGAATTAGCGTAGTGTTACTAAAAATATTGAAGAAAAGACATCTTATTAATAGCAATCAAGAAGTTGAAAACTCAACTTTGTTGTTAACAAATAAGAAAGAAGAGAATGATATTGATACTATGTTGTACTTTAATAATGGCCTAAACAATTATATTTATTAACACAAAGGCAAATATGTAGAGCTTGATGAGAAGATAAGAGACGATGTTTACTTTAGAGACTTGTCAAAATTACAAATTGAAGGAAAAGATACAATTATAATAACTTTTCAAAGATGGTAGTCACAAATGATCACTGATGTTTATTATATGACTAAGTTAAAAAGTAATACTTTAAGTTCAGGTCAATTCCTTGAAAAGGGATGAAAAATAAAATTCTTGGTCTTTGAGATCAAAACCTTATTTTAATTGCTAAGTTGGCTACGTGAAAGAATAGGATATAATGTTCAAATTAGACATCAAAACAATTAAAGTAAAAATTTTTAGAAGTTGATTTGTAAGATGAAGCATGGTTTGGCACATGAGGCTTGACCACTTAAATTCTAGAGCTCTCAATTAAGGTTATCAGATAAAAGAAATTAGTAAAAAGGATGCTCTTAATTAACTATATATCCTAATCATTTACGTGAAATTTGTTTTTGTACGAAACATGTTAAGAAGATTTTTCCTAAAGAAACAATATCAAAAGCAATTAGTGCTCTTCAACTTGTGCAAGCTGATGTCTATGGAATAATCAATCCACCTTCATTTGGTAAGAAAGAATATCTCTTAATTTTTATAGATGATTTTAGTAAGAATAGTTGAGTTTATTTTTTAAGAAAAAAATCAAAATCTTTTATTTATTTTAACAATTTGAAGATGCTTGTATGAAGGACAATGACTATAAAATCAAAGTTTTGAGATTTAATCAAGGAGATGAATTTACTTTCAAAGAATTCAATAATTTTTGTGCAACTCATTGCATTTATTGTCCTTTAGTAGTTACTAAATTATCACAAAAAATAAAAAAAAATCCAAGAGAAAGAATAAAATCATCCTTAATATGACAAGATTCATGTTGAAGGCTAAAAATATGCTTGTTGAAGTATTTCTTGTGTAGAGTATTTGTCCAACCACTCTCTAACATCAAATGTAAAAGATCAAAGCTCTCAAAAATCTTAAAGTGTAGTAAAGTTGTGTCTATCATTTGCAAATTTTTATAAGCATTATGTATGCTCAAGTGCTACACCAAGAAGGAATCCAATAAGAAGGGACAGAGATTACCTTTCACAGTCGACTAGCACATGCACAATAGTGTAAGTCGACTTGGATCCTCAGATTAGTCGACTAGCACATGCACAGTAGTGTAAGTCGACTTGGATTCTCAGGTAAGTCGACTTGCACATGCATAGTAGAGTAAGTCGACTAGGATCCTCCGACTAGTCGACTAGGACATGTAACTTGTCCGTCCGACCTCCGATTGACCTGATTCTCGAGACATCGGATTCGTGAATCATTTAATTTCATTTCTATGTGAAATTGGGAATTTTTAGAGGCAAAATTGACGAAAATTGGTTAGGTTAAAGTGAGGGGATCGGGTAGCAATTTTTGGACCTTTTGACGTCCGAATTGAGCGATTTTAGTGTCTATGGTTTCCTTGGGCATAGGGGAACATTTTTTACAATGTGATTTATGGAATGATACCAGGAATGCCACGAACATGCATTGTACAGATTTTAATTGCTACATGTGCATCATTAAACCGTACTGATTGTATAGTTGGTAATGTTTATGTACTTTGACCATTATAGAGGCACATTTGGAGCGTCGATCTACCGACGTTGCTGAGACTTCCCGACACTAGCTCGGAAGCTATAGGTGAGTGACCTAGATGGCTCTCTCTCAATTACTATATGTTCACTGTGGAGATAATGGCGGGTTAGTAATTGTGATTGATTCTGACTGGATTCCGGACAGAAGGTCCGATGTATTGGGAGATCTGACATAGAAGTGTTCATGATGTGATAAT
>JANZLH020000102.1:1085315-1103898 GCA_026770325.2 Erythroxylum fimbriatum
CCATTTCTCGATTCAATAGAAGCCCAAAGAGGTGAATAGAATAGGGTCTCAAATAAGGAGATATATATGTAAAAAAAATAGGTTTGATTAAAGTACAGTTAGGATTAAGAATAAGCATAATTGGACCTGTTTTTTAACATATATTCTCCTTATTTGAGACCCTATTCTATTCACCTTTGGGCTTCTATTGAATCGAGAAATGGGTTTGATTGTAAATTTTTTGATATAATTTGATATAATAATATCTAAGGTATCTTTCGGATAATTCAAACCAAAGCAATTGAAGTACAGTTAGGATTAAGAATAGGCGTAATCGGACTTGTTTTTTTAACATATATAGCTCCTTATTTGAGACCCTATTCTATTCACCTCTTTGGACTTCTATTGAATCGAGAAACGGGTTTGATTGTCCATTTTTTGATATAATTTTGATATAATAATATCTAAGGTATCTTCCGGATAATTCAAATCAAAGCAATTGAAGTACAGTTAGGATTAAGAATAGGCATAGTTGGACCTGTTTTTTTTACATATATATCTTCTTATTTGAGACCCTATTCTATTCACCTCTTTAGGCTTTTGTTGAATCGAGAAATGGGTTTGATTGTCCATTTTTTGATATAATTTTGATATAATAATATCTAAGGTATCTTCTGGATAATTCAAATCAAAGCAATTGGATATCCGACTCGGGCCTAAATGACATGACTGATCAATAGTCCTCCAAAAAGGTGAATACAAAACAGATGTGCCCTTTATGAAATTCTATCACATGGTAAGCATCCTCTAATCTCGTAACTGGGGCATATGTTTGCTCCGTTGCTGTTATTATACTTTGATTCATAAATATTTGAACATTAATATTCAAATATTAACATTCATTAATATGCAGTTCCAGTATAAAATTGAATTTTATCCAATATTATAGAAAGTCTAGCCTGAGCAGAACTAGAGGAGAACAAATTTTAAATGTTATACACAAACATAGAATATGGAGACTCATATTCATTTTAAGTAGCTCGAAGCTGCAAATATAACTTGTGAGTTTCAGTATACAAGATATCATACTGTTTTACAATCCAATATGCGAGTCCAGACATCGGAAAGACAGAAAATGTGATAACGTGTTTATATTCTCAAATAAACAAGTGGAGTGATTAGTAAATTGCCAGAGATAGTAGCAGAAGCATACATGAAAATTACTATATAAATCCAGCTGCAAGTTTCCTAGAAGAAGAAAACGAGTTCCAGACATCGTTTCTTCAGTCATGAACCAAAAAAAAAAAACTTAGGAAGAAATTACTCAAAATATACCAGATAATGTATTTCAATAAAGTAGATAATATATAACATGCTCGAAAATGTTAAATTACTATATTCAACCATCAATGAAATTTAGAATGCCAATTCATTATCACCTTGTTTAAAAATTATCAATTTAAAAGAACAAGGAGTAATTACCGTTTATCCCCTGCATAACACCGCTGACAACATGCTGGGCAGCAACGTCATAAACATGGCGAGTTGTTGTCGCCGGACCAAACACTCTATCTGCCAGTTAAGAATAATACAGAAAATCAACTTCATTTATTAATAAGACAAAGGACAAAGAACGGTTTCGTTTCAACTGCCTAAGTCCAAAAACTTGAGAATGGAGAAAAATAACATGAAAATGTGCATACAGTAAATAAAAATAAGCACTAACCAAAACCGTAAGCAATTGAAGAATTGTACTCGTTCCTTACTGTATAATCCCCATCTGCATACCATGCTATCTCGTCTCCTCTGTTGATCTCCCTAGAGCTACACGGGCAACAAAAGTACAAAACGGTCACCAAAACATAGAATGACAGACAGATCAGTAACTGCAAGACAGCTCAATAAAAGTCAAAGCAATAAACTACCTGAGAGGACGGAATCTAACGGTTACAGTGACATTTTCCTTAGCCTTACTAGTCCCCGACCGGTCAAAAGTGGGACCAGTATTCGGACTTGGACCGGAGCTAACCGGAGAGCTTGAATGCCTCGACGAAGTCGCCGAGGGAGGCGTTAAAGGTCTTACAGCGGACTTAGCGGGCAACGGCGGTGGCGGTTGCGCTGGGGACTTTCGTGATCGGAAGGGAGAAATGGAGGGGCGGTGGGACCTAGCAGAAGCAGAAGACATAGAGAAGAGTGACGGTTGAAGGTAGAGAGAGAAAGACAAAGAGTGAAAGAACTGTGAGGTGTTGATGAAAAAGCGCCGGCAGCCGCTGCTTGGTAGTAGTACTATTGCTTGATGCGGAAATTTGTTTGGCTTTGGCGCCCTCCCTCCGTTTCCCTTTGTGCTTCCAAATATTGTTTATTTTGAAATTTTGAACTTTTCTTTTAATTTTATATTAATTTAATGACATTCTATTTCTTAGTTAAAATCACTTCTAGTTCTTGGTCTTAACGAAATCATCCTATTAAAGTAATATATGTTGCCTATTTTAAATTAATTGAGTATGATTATTATATATCATATTATATAATATATCATAATTAATACACATAATAAATTTGTATTATAATAAATAAATTAAAAACGCACTTTTTTTCAATCTAATTAATTAAATTAAAGCTCGGGGGTTAATCAAATTAATTAAACCAGGTCCAAGGCTGTCAGGGTGGACCGAACCGTATCCATGATCCGACACCCAACCCGCCTCAAAATGTCTGGTTGGCGCCATATTGCTCAAAGATGAATAAGCCCCCCACCATTTCAGACATACAGAAACCATTACTCTATCAGAGGCAGTGCGATCGATCGAATCGAGCCCATAGGTGAAAGCAGAAAACATGAATGACGTGCCATCTCCAATGCTTATCGATGGAGACGAGAACCAGAAGAAAGACAGCTTCTTGAAAGCCAACAACAAGGGCAAAAGCATCGTCGCAGCCTTCGACTCTAAACCCACTCCCTGGGTCGAGAAGTATCGCCCTCAGTCTCTCTCCGATGTCGCCGCTCACCGCGACATTGTCGACACCAGTTATGAGTCTTCTCTGTCTCTCACTATCTAGGGTTTAGCTTTTGTGCATATTCAGAAGTTCGTATAGTGTAGGAATGCCAATCTTTTGTAGGATTTTTAGTAATGCAATTTCGGACAGTTTTATACATAGAAATTGCAGGAAGTGTTTCAAATTAGGGGATATTCAAATAACTAATCTTTATTGTGTAATAAAATTTTCATCTTGTGTATATCGTGCTTAACGTCTGTCTCTGTCTTTTGTAAATTTTTTATCTTTTTTTTTGGGGAATAGTTGATAGGCTCACCAGTGAAAACAGATTGCCCCATCTCTTACTCTATGGCCCTCCTGGGACGGGTAAAACGTCCACCATTCTTGCTGTGGCACGCAAACTATACGGAGCACAGTACCACAACATGATTTTGGAGCTTAATGCATCCGATGACAGGGGAATTGACGTTGTGCGCCAACAGATACAAGACTTTGCTAGTACGCAGAGCTTCTCATTTGGGTACTTCCCTTTAGTTTGATTTTAATGTTTGTATTATGTAAATTGGTAGTTCCATACTCTAAACTGACTACAGTTGGATCTGATTGATCACTGACCTTTTCACTTACACACAGACTCACAGTGCATTTTTGTTTTCTGTTATTGCTACACTTTCGTGGCAACATATTATGTTACAGTTTTACTTTTTTTTTCCAAGAAGATCCTGTGCAGCCCTTTTGGTTTGAAAATGTTTGCTCTGGGCAGTATCTTTTAACTGATTGCTAAATGGGTTGATGCTTTCAGCTCTAAGTCATCTGTAAAGCTGGTCCTACTAGATGAGACAGATGCCATGACAAAGGATGCACAATTTGCCTTGCGTAGAGGTAAAAAGTGTGAATGGTCAATTCTCGTTTGTCCCAAAATCAGTTTACTATTTGTCATAACCAATATTTATATGTTTCTTCACCCTGCAGTAATTGAGAAATACACTAAGAGTACTCGCTTTGCACTTATTTGTAATCAAGTGAACAAGATTATTCCAGCCCTACAGTCTAGATGCACTCGATTTCGGTTTGCTCCTCTTGATCCTGTGCATGTTGTTGAGCGACTTAGATATGTTATAAAGGTTGAAGGGTAAGTAATATTTTCCTCTGAAGTCATTGCTCCTTTGAAGTCTCATCTATTGGGGGCTGTAAAGACTGCTTATGTTTCTACAAGGTTGATAAACCCCAGTGCATGCCATATAAGTTTCTTCTAATAACTGATCATCTTTCTGGGTTACAGAAATTTGAGATCATAAATGGTCTTAATTTGCCCAGGAAGTTTGAAAGAAAACCTTTTGCTTCTTGGACCATCTATCTTCCTTATTTCATTCCTTAACATTTTTACCTTGAATCAGGCTTGATGTAACTGAGAGTGGTTTAGAGGCACTTGTACGGCTTAGCAATGGTGACATGAGAAAGGCTTTAAACATACTACAGGTTCTGAGATTTGTTTAATTTCATGTTTTCAACAAAAGGAATCATTTTGGTGTTGTAATTGCATTTTAGGCTTTTCGCATATTGGGTATATGCATTTGTATTTTGGTGTGACTCAAAGCCAATAACTCATAATTCAAAAAATGTAAAATATCTTTTGTTCAGATTATGTTCCTCTGTTAAATGTGGAATGTACCGTGTCATCATTTTGTCACTGTAAACTGGTATTCTTTTTCCACATATGTTTTAGTGGTCCCGTCTTAGTATTGTTCTCGTCATGACTTTCTGTCCATCTAGCATAACAAAAGCCTTAAATGCTAATACGAGCTTAAGTTTCTCATTCTGTTGATGGAAAGGAAAACCATTTGCCTTGAGACTTCAAAATGTATGGTTTATGTGATCATTGTCCTGTATTCTATATCATGAGATCTATAAGCAACTGTTTGCCGTGTGTGGTCCCATCCACCACCTAATTCTTCTGGAGTGCCAGTTTGAATGCTGATAGTCTTGTAAGTTAGTCAGTATGCATGCAACTTGTTCTGGCCCTTCACTCTATTCTTCATATTCTCTTTATATGGATGCGTCTTTAATGCAAAGAGAGCTTTTTATTATGCTTTTCATTTTGTTTTTGGTCGTTAATAGAAATTATTCAGTGTTTTCTGAATAGATTAACTGCATTTAAAGAATATCTATCTCTTAAATTGATTTCACGCACATTCTATCATCTGTTGGTCAATTTTCTTTGTAACAACAAATTTGCATTGTGAAATCTTATTTCCTGATAAATGCAGTCAACATACATGGCTTCTCAACAAATTACAGAAGAAGCTGTTTACCTATGTACTGGAAATCCATTGCCCAAAGACATTGAGCAAATATGTTACTGGCTTCTGAATGAAACCTTTGCAGAAAGTTACAAAAGTATTCACTGATCTGTTTGCCCATACACTGCCATTTGTTTTCATATATGTTATGTTGTGCAAACAATGATTGTGATTGCTACTAATAATTTCTCATACTTCCTAGGAATTTCTAAGATGAAGACAGCAAAAGGATTGGCCTTGGTGGATATTGTTAGAGAAGTGACAATGTAAATGAAATGCTTTAGCTATTAACTTCTTTAAACTTGAATCAGTTGATCCCATTTCATTCCATTCTATCAGGTTTGTTTTCAAGATTCAGATGCCATCAGATGTTCGAGTTCAGTTGATTAATGATTTGGCTGACATAGAGTATGTATTTGCACGTCATTTAACCTTTGTCTTTATTGATTGGTTTTGCAAATGCCTGCTCACAATGTATCTTCTTTCTAATTGACATTTGTGATAGTGTATGTGTCATCACATGCTTGAAAAACATGTAAACAAGGACAAAATGATGATGTTTAACAACATTCAAAATGCTGAATTCATCATGACCCTAAAATCTTGCACAGATTGAATTATGACTTTTTTAAAAATTTTCAGGTACCGATTAAGCTTTGGGTGTAATGATAAGCTACAACTTGGATCACTCGTTTCTTCCTTTACCCGGGCTCGATCTGCGCTTCTTGCTGCTGCAAAGTAGCAAATATATGGTTTTATCTTTCCTGCATTTTCTGGTTTAAACCATATACATTAGCTTTGGGTCTTGAATATTTGGAGTATGTAAAATATCGACTCTGTAATTCAAAGTGTTTAAGGGTATCAGTCAAGTCTCTTAAACTGTTATTTTGTAGGACTTGGAGCTCTTGATCTTGTTAGTCAAGGTGTATATTGTTATCATTTTGTTCATGCCCTCGGTATTACCAGTAGCCGAGCCCCTGCTTCATTTTTCTCTCGTCTGCCAAGGCCTATAATGGCTTTAAAGATTGCATATGGAAAATTAGTAGTTTAATCATTGCCAGATTTAAATGTGCAAATCAAGCTAACAATAATGGCATTAAATTTGCCCATAATGTACTAGGCATGCAAATAACAACTCATTACAAGTAAGACATTTCAGTCCTACCTTTTCAAGTTAAAAAAAACCTTGATGTGATGTTTTCCAATGCTAATTGTTCTCTCTGTTTTGAGCCTAAGGAGTGACCTGTACAACAAAATTCTGTAATAGCTTTTACGTTTTCCTACTATGTGAACAACCCGTTGTCAGTTTTCAACCTACAAATTATCTCGTCTTTTAAAATTTACATGGTTCTCTTATGCAAGTTTTTTTTACTACAAAAAATGCACCTCGAATGACCCAAATACTTACAAGTAGACTATTGCATCTGCATATGATAAAAGATGAAAGAACATTAGTTGTTCTCCCCACAGCCTTTGAACGGCATTCGGCACCTATTATTAATGCAAGCTTGCTGTATCTAATATCATCAACGCAGCTACTCCACAAGTACCTTGTTTCTGTTTAAATACCATTAATCTTGTGTCCTGTTGGACCAGATAATCTCGATTTCAAGAGATCTGGATGATTCGTCCTTGGTGCTTTCGTGGTTGAGACTAAATATCCCACTGTATACTCCTTCTGTCACAACTTTGTCAATTTGGATGGTCACTCTTCCCAGGGTTGACTAAAAAAAGAAAAAAAAATCATAATTCAAATCTGGTATAAAAGTAAACTTCAACCAAAAAGAAGTTACAGGCAGGCACCAGTGTGACAACTCCAGCAATTGAGTCCACTATTGACCAACATATTAAAATCATCTACATTGAACCTTGGTTACCTTTCCAAAAGTACTCCTGTTTTTGCATATAATGTGAAGCTTTTGCCCTCTTGGCGGTACATCAAAGGCCCATGTGAATCCTTCTTGCCATTCAGGACAGTTAGAATGGCTCACAACCTGAAAACATTGGCATCCTTAAGCGTGAGATGTAGCTACATATTGACGATAAGAAATTGCATGTACAATCAGTATTTTGGTTTGCTTCTAGTAGTTGTACTACGTAATTTCTTTTTTGAACATCTTGAACTTTGGCAGAGAAGTTTTTCTTAATTTAAAATATAAATCCAAATATAATACCAATCATTATGAATCCACTAAGTCCAAGCACTTCTTCTTCCTCAGTACAAACAAACCTGAAGAAATTTTCTTGCGATTCCAACAATATGACAAGTTGTGCACCACACTAGTAGGTGGTCAATCATTGGTGGGAAAAGCAAATTTTAACTCTCCAAGTATATCCGAATAAGAAGATCAATCGACGGCAGCCACTAGTTAAAGGCTAAGTTATGGACACCCAAAAAATATAAAATGTACCTTAGTTTGTCGTGCAGGTCCATTGCCTATTGTCAATCGGCAAAAAGCATTTATAGCTCCCAACGCCTGCCTTAGATTGTTTCCACGATTAACAGTGACAGTCAAACAACCAGGCAAACAGTGCAACAATGAATCTGCTCTATCATGGAAACTTGGTGGACAGGTCTTCATCAGTGTTTGCAGAATGGGAATGGCTTCGGCAGCTATCATTGCCTGAGATTTTGCAATATCTATTGGCATGGTGGACCAAGACTGTTTCAACAAACATAGGGTCTCCAATGCAGACTCCTGAGCAGCCTCACAACCAGACTTTAGTGCATTTACCAAATGAGGGATACACAACGTAGCTGCTTCAGAAACATGGAGCTTAGGGAAGTTGGTGAATATGACATTTAAGGTTTTCAAGACCTGTACATTGATAGTTGCTGCAGACCACAACTCCCTCTCTAGTGCAGCTGCCCAAAACAACATGCTTTATATTCAGATCTAATGTAAACTACATTCGAAATAATGAATAAGAAATGAAAAAAGCTACCAGCATTAAATCAAGTTTTGTGTCATTGTTTAGATCTAGCTATGGTGATATCAACTATAGAATAAACAAACTTCCAGTCCTATTTTATTTCAATTTCCATTTTAACTCTTCTACTTAAATTTTGTCTGAATTCTTGTATAAAAAAAAAATTCAAGCCATATTATCAACACAACTGCAATTTTGTCTAATATACAATGTCAAATGTAAAATTAATATGCAACAATACGTTTATTCGTACCAAATATTAATTCAATTATCACATAAATAATTAATAAGAGTTGCAATCTACCGCCAAGACCTGCACTGAGTAATAACCTTAAAGATTTGTGTGATAATATGAAGTAATTGTTACTGTTCACAACCTATAGTCATAATTCAAATAAATAAATTTATACTTGGAAAACTGTATTGAAAATTTTTAGTATGTAGGTCTTAAATTAGGACGACTAAAGTAGGAATTTAGGTCAATTAAGAGGATTTTTTTTCCCCACTATCTATGCATAAATTACCCTCAAATCCCATCTCCGATACAGTCAACACATCAAGTAATTTTTTAGGACAGCTTTAAATGAGGCTATTGATCTTCAATATTATTAAAGCCCTTAGAGGCACTTGATTTACCATTATACACTTACCTCCAACAAGAAGCAAGTCAATTAGTTGATAGAAACAAATCCAAATTATTGATCTCTACAGACGGCATTCCTATAAAGTATATGTAGAAAATATTTTACAAAGGCATATCTTTAATTGTTTTCAATTTAATGATATTCATTATCAACTAGGTGCAGAGATCAGTCAATTTACACTAAAACACCACGATACTATTATCATGAGTTGGTATGTATAAAAGTTGATGATTGCTCCTTTTCATAAATAAGTTTGATAAGTTTAGAAGTTGGTGGCTACTCTTAATAACTATTTCCAGTGATGGGGCCCTTTTTTCAAATTTTCCCTACTTTTAGTTTTCAAGCTATAGTCTAAAGGATTGGAGATTTAATGGTATATTAAATCAGATACATGAAATGGTCAACAAAGCATAGCAAAAATCTCTGAACAAGGAGAAAATGAGGATGGAATGGCGAAAACTTCCATTCAACTTACCTGTCAAAGATCTAATGAGCTCATTTGATACATACTCTTGGAGGGTGTGGTTAGAAAATAAAAATTTGATCATTGTTGCAGCCTGGTTAGCAACTTCGGAAGTAGAAGACAGCAGAAGTTCCTGCACCACTAATATACCACCTGCTTCAGCAACAGCTCGCCTGTTAGTCCGGCTGTGTATGACAAAGTTCTGCAATGCACAAATTGCTACCATAGTCATTTCTTCAGATGGCTGATCTTCAAGCAAGCTTACAAGAGCACGACATGCTGAAACAGAATCACTAGCCCTAGCAAGTCCTTCCTGCTGGGAGAGGTCTCCAAGAGCCAAAGCTGCAAGAAGTCTACAGGTCTCTGATCTGGTTTGTGGATCTAACAGATATTGTGCTAAAGGTGCAATTGCATATTTGGAAACCTTCATCTCTCGCACTCTAAGGTTGTTAAATAAGGCTTCAAGTAATCTTGCGGATAATTCTTCACATTGATGGGATCTTAACAGGTCCAACAAGGCATCTATCGCACCAGCTTCAGCCATCTGCACTGCACTAGAAGCATCAGTTCTTTCATGAACAAGTAGGGCATTTAGAGCAGTGTTGATAGTGCTCTCAACATTAGAAAGCAACATTTTGACAAGAACCACCAGAGGTGCTTTAAAGTAATATTCTGCTTTGAAGTGCAGGACATTTGAGAGAACTGAAGCAGCAGTTTCCCACAGTTCAAGTGGTGGTTGAGGATCTTCTTGATTGATTATCTTTGCCAACTCAAATATACCACCAGAATTGGCGACTGCCTTTGGCCAGCTTATGGATATCTTTTCCAATGCCTTTATAGCAGTCTGCTGAAGGTTCACTATTCCAATTCCTGCTAGCCGCACTAGTGGAACAACAGCAGTTTTTGTATTAATATCCTGTTGAAAATGCTCTTGTGCAAGAAGATGAGATAAAAGTTCTGTGCCCAGCTGCTGAATGGCTTGAGATGGGGATTCAAGAAAAGAAATGAGAGGTTCAATGACATCACTGGGACTGAGTTTCAATGTTGCAAGGCTCTGTGGTTTCTCCAGTATATTTACAAGTGCTTGCAAGGCACTATGCTGTCCCCACAAACTGAAATCTGGACGAAGTAAAACCATAAAAAGGGGTTCCACAATTTTTGCAGCGTCTGAACCTCTAGCAATTGCACCACTGTTTGTCAAAATGCGAAACAGTTCTGCAATTGCGGAGCACAAGGAGATGGGTGCAACAGGAAGCAACTCAATACATTTATCTATAATTCCTCCTTTGACCATATCCATTTTTCGCTGGGCCCTGTCTTTTCCCAACTTTGTCATAGCGCAAATGCTACCCTCAATAAGTCGATAATTTGTCCCACAAACGAAGCTAGGTAGATTATCGAAAACAGCATCACAAGCTGCTGCGAGCTCTACCAGTCTTTCATTGTCCAGTAATTTATCTAAAGCACAGACTGCTGACTCTGTAGCTGAAATTGAATCCGACCGAAATAGAGATACAAGAGGAGTTATATATTCAGAGGCAATCGAATCTTCTCTAAATTTTGCAGTACTAAATAGAATAATGCATAGCTCTGCAGCATCTCTCTTCAATTCTAAAGATGATGCAGAAGACAATATTTTGTACAGACTATCAAGTGGATAACCTTCCACATCAACGAACAAAGCTGCCTTTGAAGTATTTCTTGAAGCGAGCTTGACCAATGCAGCAAGAGCAACCTCTTGCTCACTCTCTGAAGCCGTGTTAAGCATGTCACAAAGAGGTTGAATAGCCTGCCTGGCTAATTCACAGTCTCTGATGTTGTCGACATCAAAAAGTTCATGAAGAGCCCTTGCAGCACTAAACCTAGCATCTCTTGATCCCAGACGTAGAACAGCTATTAGTTGATTTAATGAACTCAATGATGTTTCATACCGAATAATATCAGGATTGCTAAATAGGATTCTCAATAGCTCAGCTATAGAGGCCTCTGTAGAGTCTTGGGGACTCAAAGATAGATACTTAGTCAAAGCATCTAGACCTCCAGCTTCAGCAACGGTTAACTTATTTGAATCACTTCCATCAGCAATATGACTTAGCAGTCGAACAGAAATAGGAGGGGCACGTGGCCTATCAGGCAAAGGTTTCAACAGATCCACTAACAGAGGAATAGATTTGCGTGCAACAGAACCTAGTCTAACATCTTCAATTCCAAAAAGTTGTTCCAGAGTAACTTGACCAGGATTTTGCAGCAGAGAAAATTCTTTTGATAAAGCCACAAGGTTTGGCATGTCTGACTCTATATGACCAATCAATGATATTAACCCAGCAACAGCACCGGAATTTGCAATTGTGAGACTTATCCCCTTACTTCCACTGCAGACAAGACTAGCCATTGCCTGGGCAGCAAAATATCTATCAATTATTTCATCAGATTTCAGTAATTGAACAAGTGAAGGTATAATGCGCATTGTTGTGGGAGACAGCACAACATTTGCATCTTGGAATAAGATGGCCAGAAGCAATGCACTAATCCATATACCCTCTGTATCCCCAAATTCTGCCTGAAAATGAAAGACAGGCATTCCCTTAGAAATCAAATTTTGATGAGATATTTGAATGCCAAAAGTGTATAATAACCCATGGCACAGAAGCACAAATTAAAGAATTGCAATAAACAGGAGCTAACATTTTTCAGTTATGAAAGAAAATTAAAGAAGTTAATATTGTAAATTATACACTCCAACAAAAAAAAAATCAACAAATCCTTTTACCTTTCATAATAAGATATGGTTGAACTAACTTATGAATGCATAGACTGGCCAAACTGAATTGCCATTATCACTGTTCACCTCTTCAGAAATTTAAGACCCCTCCTGCTACTTTTACTTACCCAAGCCGAGCTCCATTATAAGTACAGTTTCCTATTGGATTATCTGTCTTAAAATGCTTCATTAATGTACTTAAGGCAAAAGTAATTCCTTCTATGAGTCATCAGCGTTAATCTCATAATATCAAGGATACCAATGAAGAAACCCATCCAAATGACTGCAGCATTAGCAAATTGCAAACAATTTCATAATGCTAATGAAACCATACCTGCGAATTTGAAGTATAACTCAAAAGTTTGTCAGAAAGGACCTCAAGTCCACCAGCTTCCATTATGATGAGTTTGTTCTTTACTTGATAAGAAGAGGTGATAGATAACAACCACAAGGCAACAGTACCAGCTAAAACAGTGGCTGGATCGACAAGATCAAACTCATCGACCTCCTGAAATACTGATCTTTCAAAATATACTCTCGGACTTCTCACCTCTATTTCCAAAGATGAATAGCTACAATTTTTCTTCATCATATCCACTAAAGCATATATCAAGGGCTTTGAGTATCCAGATGCATCAAGTGCTTCCATTGACTGCTGTCGGTTCTCTTTCGCTGCACATATAAGTAATGCAGTTCCCCCAACTCTCACTTCTAAACTTGAGGAGTTCATTATTCTGTTGGCTAGAGAACCTATTATTGTTGATTTTGTAATCAATAGGTCACCAAGCATTGCTGGTTGATCCCCACAAAGTCTAGACAAGATCTCTATGGCTTTATCCTGCAGATAAGGTGGCCCTTCAGCTAGGCAGTACACTAGGGATGCCAAACTTGAAGGTGCTTCAGCAAGGGCACACCAAGTTGGGGAAGTATGGTTGACACCTTGTTTCATCCTGGCCAGTGCTGCAATCACTTCTAAAGCATCTGCAGTATCTGCACCATGTAAATCCATTGCATTTAATGAATCAAGAATTGCAAGTACAACAAATCGACACTGTGCATTTCCCCTAAGAACATCACCCACTGGGAAATGCTTCAGCAATTGATAAATAGCCCGTGAAGCATGTTTTCTTCCCTGTAAAGTCCCTTCACCCAGGACTCTTGTCAAAGCAGCTACAACATCTTCAGCAAGGGCTTCAGCAGCAATCTGGGAATCAGAAAGAAGATTGGCCAGAGCAGCAACCGCAGTTTCAGCAGCTTGAATGGAAGATGTTTTAGCCAACCTAATCAAAGGCTTGACATCACCTTCTGCAATATAATGCATCTTGTTAGTAGTTTTAGTCTTCAGTGGACGTGATAAAGCACTCAAAGCTCGAGCTAACTGTGTGGCAACAACTTGAGTATTATCACTGTTCAAAAGCTTCATGCAAGGTTGCAAAATCTCATCAGTTGCAAGACTATCACAGATATCTTGCCGTGTGCTTAATAAATCAGCAAGGACAGAAGCTGCATACTCTTGCGTCTCTTCATTATTTGAGCTCAGAACCTGGACAAGGGAACTTAATGCCTCATTTGCTGCAGATCCCCTGTGCAAAAGATCCTCATATGATGCCATTGTAAGCACATGACCAATAACTTTTATTACATGGGCCTTTGAGCTAGGTGTGTCTCCTTGGAGCAGAGCTAATAACTGATTAATTGTTGCAGAATCAGATGTTTGGATAAGCTTCATCAGTGTCATAGCTGAAGCTTCTTGACCTTTAGGTCCGCCACTTTTTAAAAGCCATAAAAATGCTGGAACGGCACCTGCACTGTCAACACAGGCTCGGATATCTTCACTATGACAAGACAGATTCCAAAGCACATGTGCAGCATCTTCCCTTGCTTTCTGAGACCCAATCTCTAATAGTTGCACCAGTGGAGGAATGCCTCCAGCAGCAGTAATTGCCCACTTGCTATCATCAACCTGGTCTGTCAAGATTGCCAGGAACCAAACAGCGTACTCTTGATGCTGTTCACTGGATAAGCCCAACAATGATATCAGTAACTGAATTCCTTCTCTCTTTCTAATGGCTTCCCAAATGCCTACTCCATCACGGCATAGGCTGGTTACAGAAAGTATTAGACCCTCTTGAGCATCCCCAACAGCCATCGTTACGAGTCCAATAAGAACCTTCTTAGCTTCTGCATGATCAATACATCTTGACAGGTAGCTATTGCTATAAAGACTTGCCATAGCCTCAAGAACACGCTCTTGAATTAGTTTGTTATCACGAGGTTTCAGTAGCTTTACCAGTATGTTCTCTATCTTTGAAGCATCAAAAGGTTCACTATCCACACTAGACTTTTGTTCAAAGATCATCAAAACATAAGCAAGTGCTCCTATTATATCAGCAACTGGTGCTGATAAGCGAGGGCCACATGACAGCTCTCCAAGATGTAGAATCAAAGCAGACATGCCACCAGATATATTTGCCAACACCTGTGATGCATGAGCCTGCAGAGCCTGGGCAGCCTCTCCTTGCATACCCTCTTTAGAAGGAGCAACAACAGCCCCAATGAGAATATAAATGCCATCTGCATTTATAATAGCTTTCTTAGCAATTACTGACTTGAAGGAAAGAGCTTCCAATGCATCAGCAGCACTGGCACGAACGAAGATATCATTTTTCTGACCAACAAGTAGAAGCAAAACTTTGATGGCTCCAGAATCAATTACTTTGGGAATGCTATCACTGAAAGCAAGCATCAGACGGGCCAAGAGAGAAGCTGCATTTGACTGCGTAGCAGCATTATCAGAAGACAAAAGGCCCACAATGATCTCCACTCCTCCAGCCACGAGTGTTGCTTGCCAAAAATTGTCCTTACTATCACAAAGATTTCTCAATGCCCCAGTGACAAATCCTTGCACAACTTTGTCCTGCTTGCTCTTTGGATTGAGCTGATCCCATAGAGTTGGTACCACACTTTCTGTAACGAATATTTTCTTACCAACATGGTCATCTGACAGCCCACCAGAAGAAACTTCATATATTGCCTCTGCCGCTGCCTTCCTAGCCTCAATAAATTCAGACTTCAGAAGAGAGAGTAAAGGTGGGATGCACCCCCCAAGAAGTACCTTTACTCGTAATTCGTCATCTTTGCATAGGAGACTTAGAGTTGCGGCAACATTTACTTTTGCTCCAGTAGTACCATTCCTTAAAATTGATATGAACAAAGGCATTGCTTGTGAATGGGATCCAATGACTGCCCTAGCTTCTTTTCTTCCTCTGACAAGACCAAGCAATCGTGCTGTGATAAGTTCTTTCTCATGTGCTGATGATACTTTGGCATGAAGTTTCTCAATAAAGCCAGCAACTGTAACCATTGTATTTTCAGGGTTGTCAACCTCTGTTTCTCCATTTGATTCCCTGAATGTAATGTGAACACAATTTCCCAAAATTAACAACAAATCTTGCAAGCTAAAGCTCTAAATCTTTTATAAGTCAGGCACTCATTCAAGTTCAGATTAAATGGTTTTGCAATTCAGTGATTGGGTCATTAGAATACACATTTCTAGCATATTATCCTATGCTATGTTTTAATGCCCCCATTTTCATGCAGGCTATTAAAGAAAATAAATAACCCACTGCAAAGATATAATATTCAGTAACTTTTTTATTTTAGAGAATGTCACTAACCTAGCCTGAGAAGAAGTTGTAAGTTCCTTTGCATGTGATGGAGATATTTTGGCATGTAGCTTTTGGACAAAGCCAGAAACCGTAGTCATTGTTTTTTCTTGGCTTTCATTTGTTGGTTTCCCATTCAACTCCCTGAAAGTAGCAACATTTCATACACGATAAGCAATAGATGGACCTTTAAATCCATTATCAGTTTTAACTCAGACTGAAGTTTTTATTAAATTATTATGCACTCTTTAACTCTATTAAGTCGAAAGAAAGTCCACTCCAGTGCATTTCCCCTCATTGTTTCCTTTCCCATGATTAAAATACGGGGTGTTACAGAAATTTTATTTCCAACAGCAAATAATTAACTCCAACTTGAAGGACACTAACCAAGCCAGAGAAGTAGATGAGGGCTTCAATTCTTGAAGGTTACAGGAGGGAGACTTTGACATCTGCACCAACTTATGAATACACTGCAACTCCAATTGAACTGTTGCAAAGTAACCAACTCTCAGTAGATTGAAATAACAGGGAGAAGCCAAACAGGAGATGAGAAAAACCAGTACATGAGATAAGAGTTCATTTGCAGTAATGGAGAAACTGTGAACTAGTTAGTAATCAGAACAGTCAATTTTGTTTTCAATAAGCA
This sequence comes from Erythroxylum fimbriatum, assembly GCA_026770325.2. Lineage (NCBI taxonomy): Eukaryota > Viridiplantae > Streptophyta > Magnoliopsida > Malpighiales > Erythroxylaceae > Erythroxylum > Erythroxylum fimbriatum. Next base: position 1,101,702 of record JANZLH020000102.1, read on the forward strand.
GATCAAAATTCAAATAATCAGACCCAAGTTACCTAATGTCACTAACCAATCTCGAGGAGACCATCTCAAACAAAATTAAAAAATAAAAACAAGCAGCTAACAGGAAAAGAATACACCAGTGTGGTAATTTCCAAAATTCAAAGCCTTGCTTAGCACCCATAATTAAAATTTCCAGCATAACAAGAAAAAAAGTAGTAGAAGAAGAAGAATGACATAGCTACGTTCATTTACCAGAAGGCACCCCCTAAAACTTGAGGACTGAAAATTTAAAAAAGCCAATCAAATAAAAAGGAATTATTAAAAATAGAAACGAAAAAACCTCGCTGAAAATGCAGATGCCAGAGAACTCCCTCCTTGTAGCTATCTGAAAACGAGCAGGATCATCGGCAGCAATCGAAAAACACCATCCTCCGACCTCCACAGCCACAATCCTCAACTCTCCGTCCTCAGTACACAAACAAATGAATTGCACGGCGCCAGCTCTCAGCCAATACTATAGCCCCTCGCATAACCACCCAAACACACTCTACAACGACAATAAACGAGATCCTTCATGCACAAGTAGCGCCTAATAGAAAACGATGGCTAGATACATGCAGTTGTTCATACACATATGTATAGAGAAAGAGAGAGAGAGGAGCAATCGGACATGAAAGTGAGTGAGGTGGAATTCAGTAATTAAAATGCAACAAAAAAAAGCAATTTATGCAAAAAAAGAAGAAAAAGGCCGGTGAGAGTACGGAGATCGGATCGTAGGTGTAGCAGCAGCAGAATCTAGGGCAAGAAAAAGGTCATTTTCTTGGCATTTTGCATACAAAAGAAAAGAAACTTACTGTAGAGCTGGAATTGTACATTAATACGTATAGAATGCGCAGAAAAAGATAATGTTAAAAAGGAGAACGCACCTGGAAATTGAGAAGTGAGGGAGAGCTTAACGGAAGGAGAATGCGATGGTCGTCAATGGAGATGCACAGAAGAGAGAGAAAGTGGGAGGGAGTGTGATGATGGTGATGGTCTTTTTAGTTTCTTTTGTTATCCTATTTTGGCTTCCATTTCATTTCATATGTGAACGGATTTTCTAAATTAAGTTTCTTATCCAATTTTGTATTTTTGTAAATAAAGATAAATTTACCATTGGGGGAGAGTGATTATTGGCTTTGGCTTGGGGTTGGGGAGGGTCAAATATTCTCAGCCTGTCTTCTTGGGATTCCTTTTCTTTTCTCTCCTCATTTTCTTAGAAGTTTTTATAAATGTGAACATTCCACACGTCATGTAATTTTTATAGCTCAAGCATCCCCCCCTGAATGCCACATAAGTTACACTACTTATCGTAGTAAAAATGTAAAACATCTTTGAGGGGTTTAGAATGGAATATAAAGTAATAAACAAAATTATACTATATTACATTATAAACTCTTCTCCAAACAATATTTTATTATATTATAAAGTAATAAACAAAATTATACTATATTACATTATAAACTCTTCTCCAAACAATATTTTATTATATTATATTATGAACTCTTTCGTTATTTTCAAATAACAATTTTCTAATATTACATTCATTTACGTTCCATTCTATTATAAATCATTTCATTCTATTAAAATTTTTACATATAATCAAACATAACCTAAACTTTGACGAAGCAAGAAGCTTTAAACACGGGATAAGTCTAACTAGATTTGCCTATTTGTTATAGAAGCACATAAGATATGCAAAAATGTTCCCACTTTTTCAGTTTGTTTGAACAAATTATAATCATGCAATTCTTATTATTCTTCCATTATTCTACGTAACAAACAAAACCTCATCCTCAACTTTCTTCCAAAACTAGATGATTGAAACAAGAAATTATTACGTATTTTAGCAAGTTTTTTCTTTTATTCTCAACTGAAAATCCCTTCCTTACTCTATCAACACAAAATAATTAAATAACTACACTATTTTATTTAGTATTCTTTTTTCAACTTCGTAAATTTTCCTTTTAAAATAAAGACCTTTTGAAAGCTTACTTTTTATTTATTTTAGTTTTTGTGTTTTAAATTTTAATCAACTCAATTAACAATCGGAAAACAAAATGTAATTTCGGCCCTATGCTAAATGTCTTTTAAACAATAAAGGGGTGTTTGTTTCCGTTTTTATTTTTGGTTTTCTGTTTTTGTTTTCAAATTCAGTAAAAAATTTTGTTTGTTTGAG
>JANZLH020000102.1:1116659-1129795 GCA_026770325.2 Erythroxylum fimbriatum
AACTCGGGTTAATTTTTAACCCACGATTAATAGTTTCTAGGAGAGGTTAAAGAACAACAAATTAATAAAATATACTTAGTCATGGTGTAGGTCGAGATGGAACCGAAGAACCGGGTCCCTATCAAATTTCTCATTTTTTTTATCATTTTTGCATGTTTTCTTTAATTAGTTTTTATTAGTTAGTTTTATTTCTATTTTTCCTTTCAAAAATCCAAAACCCCCCATTAAGTGTTAACACCGGTTAATTTCATTTCTTAAACTTTACACGCACTCTCTGTGGGATCGACCTAGACTCGCCACTTTACAGTAGTAGTCTAGTTATTTTAATTTTGACTAGCGTTACGACGCGCGGTCACAAATCAACTCAAATACACAAAGATTCACAATCTGAATGAATTCCTGATCAATTTTGATTTTTTTCCCGAATTTGAGTGATGACCTAACTATAATAATCAAGAGAAAAACAAAAATTAAGATAAAGATTGAATTTAAAACCTAGGCTTTGATACCAAAGATGATATGGCAACAACCTAGAGTCAATGTCTTGATCACGTCCGTGTCAATGATTGTTCCCAAACCCAATCCTATAAAACAAGCAAGAATCCATATTCTCTCTTGAAGAATGCTTTCCAATTTTTTTGTTCACATCTAATCCTTTTGGTCAAGCATAAAGCAAGGGTTTAAATACCCTTGTGCAATACAAACCCTAACAAAGATAACCTAAAAACCCTAAAGAAAGCCCAAAACATCAAGAAAGGCTTTCTTGAAACAAATCTACCCAAGAACAAATCCCTCACGGATTTGGGCTTCAAAACTAATTAAAATTGCCTAATCTTAGTCCGAATAGGATAAGGAAACAAGAAAAATAGAAGGCTAACTTAAGAGGGGCGAATTTTGCTTTTAAACTAGGCCCATACGCTTGGTTCCTTAAAATAAAACAAGCACATCACTTTTTTAATGAAGCACATGCACACTTAACACAAATCAACCCATGACAAAGCCCAAAAGAAGTCCACATGCCCTTTACAAGATAAAATAACCCCAAGTCCATTGATTAGACTTGTGCTTATGAAAATTGGCTAAGTGTTAGCCCTCTTGGTTTGATGCCTCCAAAGTGCACACATACTTAGGTGTCTCCCTAAGCTCTTCCCCAAGCTTGATGAACAAAACTTCTTAAAGTTCCTATGAAACAAAAGCTTGTGCATAAATATGAAATTGAGCATTGATCTTGTTAGAGCGTGACCTTGTAATTGGACCCATTGGCATCCTGATAGTGGACCATCCATGTTAGCCATCGAAGATTTTGAAGCAATAGGTCTTGGAGTAGAAAAGGAAGCTACTGATCAAGAAATCAAAGAAGAAATTGGGCTGAGTTGTTTTATAAGGTTTTAGGCCTTATGGAAACCATCTGGGGACTATAAAGCCTTGATCCAATCTGATAATTGAAGCTCATTCCCAGCCCATTAAAGAGTCTAAGGCTAACCAAGAGAAGTCAACTTGCTGTCCAATAGTGTGACTTATTGGCCAGATTTCAACTCTCTTATCTATCATTAAATTTGCATTGAATAAGAGCTACTTAATGCTCATTTAGTGTCATTTTTAATTAGCTATTTTTTTCTTTTAGTGACAAGTTAATGACAGATGCTATGAGCCATATTAAGTATGTTTAAAGTCGTTTAAAGTCATTTAATGTCATAAAGAATGTGTGGCTGGACTGCATGTGGTCATCCACATTCTTCTAGCTTTTGTTTGCTTATTTAAGTCAACTTTCTTTCCATATGTAAGATTTTGGAATTAATAAAAGAGAGAATTTCCTTTCAAGTTTTTGGAACTCAAATTTCTGTTTTCTTGCTTTATTTTACTTGTTAATTTCGTTTGGGTTGATAGAAAACCAATTACTATAGTTTGGGTTTGATTGTTCTCCAAAAATGCTCAATTTCTACACACATTTCATTCTACCACCTAGTCTGACCAACCCGTACTAAATCACTCATATCTTCCAAAACACACATCCAAATTGAGTTAAACTTGAACCATTGAAAATCTGACTCAAATCCCTTCAATTGAACCCAGTTCATCCTTATTTCTCCACAAAGTCACCCATAATACAGCCTATGCACCAAACACCTCCACCACCATCATTTAGCCAAATTCTACCAAACTACTCCGGCGACCTCTTAGCCACTCCAATCTCCTTGAAATGCTATGATTTTGGTATCAAAGATGTGGTTCAACCCCCTATTTCATCGTCCACCACATCATCTTCCACCATGGTTTCTCAAGAGTTGTCCCCTACATCACAACTTTCTCACGAAGAACTCCTTCGCCAAATGGAGTTGTTAAGGCTTGAAAATCTTACCCTAAAATCCAAACAAGAAGCCTATGAGTCTATGGTAGTTAGGGTAACACCTTCTTCTTCTTCCTTCATCCCTAAAAATTTAGGACAAGACCCAGAAGAAGAAAATTTCAATTTGCCCTTTTCTTCTTCTTCCACTGTACAACCAACCACCTATCCATTCTCCCAACCTCCTCCACAATTTTCTCCAAACGTTTCATCACACCCATCACAACCGACCACCATTTTCCAAAATTCAACTTTCCCATAACTAACCGTAAGGGCACCTCCACGGTTCCCTATTAGAAATGCCCCTCAAAACACCCCTCCTCTTAGAGATGAAATTTTCAATTTCAAGATTGAGTTCCTGAAATTTCATGGCAAATTGATAGTGATGTTTACCTTGAGTGGGTGTATACCATTGAGAGAAATTTTGAGTTGAAAGAGTTTACTGAAGAAAATAAGCTAAAGTTAGTGCAATTAAAATTGAGAGGTTATGCATCCCTTTGGTGGGATAATGTCCAAAAGATGAGATTGAGAGAAGGTAGGCCGAAAATCACAACTTGGTCTAGGATGAAAGATGTTAGACCATGAACTTTTCATCCTATCGTCATAGTTTCTATTCATCTTAGACGAAGTTACTATTCATCTTCTATTTTCTGTTCTATTTTTGACCCTTCCGATGATAGGATTTGTCTTCGAGTCTTCATGAAGTTGTAGTTCTTGAAGTCTTCTTTCCAACCATCTAAAGAACACCTTAATCTGATATCTGTAGGAAAAGTTATGACAATTTTCCCAACCTTGTATCGTCTGATGACGTCACTTTGTCTCAAAATGACATCATATATTCTGTTCTATTTTTGACTCTTTTGATGATAGAATTTGCCTTCAAGGTATTCATAAAAGTTGTAGATCTCGAAGTCCTCTTTCAAACGTCTCAATACGAAATCAATCTGAGATCTGTAGCAAAAGTTATGGCACTTGCGCCAAGATATATACAATATGAGTAAGGAAAAAACATGTTTGATTCTTTGGGCCATAACATCTTCTCTAGACACCCAATTGACTTGATTCTTAAACCATCGGAATCATAATACATTGTTCTACATCTCCACCAAAAATTACAGCCATCTGAAATGAAGTGAGAAAGAATGAGTGAAAAGCATAGGATGGGTACAGTAAGTGTGCTCTTAATGGACATGAACTAATGTTATTCCACTGAACTTACTTCAGTATTTCAATGATTTCTAGAGCTATACTAATCCAAATGAGATGATTTCTGATTTTTGGTAAACTAGAGACATGGAGCTACAAATGGTATGAAGAAATTGGAATCTAATTCAGTCTATAAGATGTTTAAAATTCTAGATGGAAGTTGTGCATAGTATACTGTTTTGGGCAAGAGCAGTCCAAAAATGTTTGAAGTATATCTTTTGATTCACTGAACAAAAATGAATGATTTTGGTGGCATTAGAAACTTAAGACAATGGAGGATATTTTTCTAGAAGAAAGTGTTATGTCACAATGTGTAAGGGTATTTTTGATAAGACACTTAAGTTTAAAAGAACATAAGCCTATAAGGAAGGATAAAAGGGACTTTTTGGATTCATTAAGGGCATAATTGGAAGAAGAAGTATTGTCTTGCTTATAAATAAAGGATAAAATGTGAATGAGAAGATTCTAGAGAAACAAAATGTGTGGATGAGGAAAGAGTGTCATGAAGAGAGAGAAATATGAAGAGAAGAAGAGAAAGAAAGAAAGAAAGAAGAGAAACAAGCTAGGGTTTTAATTTCCTTAGCCTTTAAGAAAGATTTTGAGGTTGTTCAAGGAGAGAAAAAGGTAGAGGAAGAGAAGAGCTTCCCTTTGAGCTAAGGATCCCTTCATTTGGTGGAGAATGAAGGTAAGATCATTTTGAAACTTTCAGATTTTTGAAAGAATTCTAGTTCATGGAGTTTAGAAAATGTTTGGGTTTAAGTATTTTGGAACCAATTTTAGTGATTGTGCTTTATGAGATTTTCAATTGAAAACCATATTGAGTGGGATTTTTGTTATTGTATAAAGGTGTCAAGAGAGGCAAGAGAAACAAGAAAAGAAGTATTTTGAGCAAGTCAAGTCTTTAAGTAAGGAAATCGAGGTGGGTACATGTTTATAATAGAATCAATAAGCCGCTACTGTTTTCATTAAATCAAAGAAGTTTTCTAATTTCAATTGCATCATAAGTGTTGCATCTACTGTTATGAATTATTTGAGAAATCTTTTTGATTCGGTATATGAACTTTTGATGAATTTCGAAATAAAGATGGAAATGCATTACAACATTTTATGTTATGTCTTGAAAAATATCATGGAATTTTGTATAAATGATTAAGAGAAAGTATGAGCATTTGATAAAATGACTTTGAGCATGCTTATGTGCTTCTGTTTGGGCGATAGTGGAACCATTCTGTTCGTCACGTGCACGTCGACAATAGCCTTCTCCCGGCTGCCTGCTTGTGACATATGAGCTCCGAAATGGACTCATTCTGTTCATGGGGTATACTTTGGTTTCCTCATTCTGTTTCATGGGACCCTCAAGCCATTGGTTGTGCATTGCATCTATGAATTGTCAAGTTGATGTATTCATGTTTAAGTTGTGAATTTTGACTGCGAGAATTTTGAAAAATAAGCATTTTTATGATTCAATAGGATTTTTTCTAAGACAAGTAAAACGCTTCAAGGTTTTTGCTTATCTTTTTTATTATAAACTGTTACCCACGAGCTGTTAAGCTCACCTCCCTCTCTGTCCCATCCTCAAGTTATAGCTAGAAGATCAAGTGTTCGAGAGCCTAAAGGAATTGTTTCTTTTGCTATTTTGTCTTTTTGTACTAAGCCAATGGTGCGGCTTTTGAGATGTAAATAAAGTTTTCAAACTCTGCTGCTTGAGTAATGTAACGATAGATTGAATAAGTTTTGATTGAGTTAGTTTTGATGTTAACCTTTTGTGAGCACGCCACCTTTATGGAATGTTATCTATTAAGGGTTCGTGGAAATAACCCTACAAGGTAATATGCACGCTCAAGTTAAGTATGATGATATTATGAAGAGTTGGGTTCCGGAAACGGTGCCTAACACGAGTGGTATCAAAGAAAGAGTTACGTTCCGGAAACGGGATCCAACACAATCTACAAGGAAAGTCTTTCTGTAATGTAAGGTACTTTAGTGTCCCCATGAAATATTGGTCGTAAAGACATATTGTGATGAAGAATTCCGTGTAGCTTATCTTAAGCATTTCTCCCATCATCTGAAACTGGATCATATTAGGACGATCCCCATCAAATCAACCTCTCTCCATGAAGAATGTGGATAAGACCTCTAGTTTAAGCTCCCTATAAGAAGGTTCTATGATGTTAAAGAACCAGGTCCACATGCCAATGTTAACATGATCAAGATCCCGAACTTTTTGGGCTAAGCCAACTTGCCTTAATACCTCCCAGTCGATGAATCTGCTTATACTGATCTTTTTATCCTTCATCCACTGGTATTATTCCTCCTAGGCCATGGTGTTGAATAGTAAGATCTGCGACTGCGCTGTGATTGAAGATCATTCGCTTTATTGTTTCTTCCGAGGGGTTTCCTTCTCTTGTTGTGATCTTATCATTATGCCTGCAACTTTGAATAAATGTGAGAAGATTTACGGGAACACACTTTTCTCCATACTTAAAATTGACTATACTCACTAAAGTATTAACTACAAAAACAAACTAACAACAAAAAACGAACATATAAAAATAATTAATAAATTAACTCACATAAATAATAAATTAAACAAATTTATTTAGAAAACCTACTAACAAACATAATTAATCTCAAAATTAAAAATAGAAATCTTGTAATTGTCAAAATCAACTAACGTAATTGTTAAATTACCATTCTAACCCTAAATTAATGATTACACAAAATTGGTGAAATTAAACATCAAATTTATGCAATTGAACACAAACCCAATATTAATTAAAGTTGAAAACAACTAATTAATCTATTTGAAAGCAAAAATATCACAATTGAACACTTAGTGAGCAAAATTGCAAGTTTGCACAAGTGAAATTGAATTTTAACCCAATTCATATGCTATCACACAAATTGAATCATAAAATTAATTGGGTAGGACTTGATGTGTCTAATTCTATTGATTTTTCCTTGCATTCATATCTTGATTTTGGTTACAAATTCTTGCGATTTACTTCAAATTTGGTATGAATTGAGTGAAAATGTCGTGGATGTTGCATGAATGTGAATGGAGTGTCTTATGAATGTTGTATGAAAAATTAGAAGAATTATGCATGAAAGATTGAAATGGGACATGAAAAATGCTTGTAATTAATTAATTAAAGCATGTATGGAGTCATACCCTTGACTATGGAAGTCACGGGTGTGAAAATGGGAGTCATACTTATGACTATATTTTCTTTAATTTTCCTAAATATTACGTGTCCTGTAGGGTTGAGGGCTCGGAAACCTAAACCTAGAATCATAATAAAAATAGAAAGAAGAAAGAGGATGGCGACACACATATATTTAGGGGGACTTACTGGACTCATATGAACACACACAAAAAAGAGAGAAAGAAGGTGGAGAAAAGAGGAGAAAACAGAGAGCAGTCGGGTGAAGAAGAAGAACAGTAGAGAGGTAAAAGCAGTGTGAGCATTTGATCATTTGGGTGAGGATCAACCTGAAGCAGAAGGCGAAAGCCAATGCAGAAAGCTTGAGAGTGGCAGGAGAGCACCACAACTCCCTCATCCGAACACTTTGTTTGCTAATTCTGTTCTTTATTTATTGCATTATTTCTCTTTTGCTTTACTAGACTCACTACTCTATTAGCTTTTGATATTTCATTTTGGCTATTCACTCAATTTATTGCTTTAATACTTCTATTATACTGAAAAAGATGGGAGTGAAGTATATAAAGATGATGAATCTGGTTTATTCCCTGATGGGCTAATTCTTTTGCTTGAGAATTAATGGAGCTAGTTTAGTCAATTATGCATGATGAAGGGATTGTTTTATTTTCTTATTAATTGCTATAGTTTCTGAGTTTATTGAATGTAATAGCATGATCAAACTTTACATCATTTTGGTATTAAATGAAGGATCGAGAGAAGAAGTTTAATATGGAACGAGAAACTATAGAAGCTTAAGTTATGAATCAGAAATATATTAACTTAAGTGGGCAATTATTAATTGGGTTTAATAATGAATTTGGATGATAAACTCGTCGAATACGAAAGTTAGATTAGTTTGTTATTTGAATTGATTCTAAAATCTAGCTGTTACTTTTAGTAAGACAATTATCCATTATTTCACCTTATTCATACATAAGAGATTAAATTAGTGAAATTAATTTTCAAGAGTTTCCACATCAATTAATCAATTTGTTTTTGCTTCCAGTTAAATAAGTTCACTTTTTAGTCTAATTGCGTAATTTTCTTTAAAGCCTTTACTTAACAAATCAAGATAAAATGTTTAGGATTGCATTTTTTTTATTTTCATTCAAAATTAATTTGCGTGGACCAATTTCATTTCCGTGGGAGATGACCTTGGGTAATCAACTACAACTACCTCATATACTTGCGAGTAAGATAGCTTAGGTATTTTTAGAACTTATTTTGGCACAACAACACTTAAATTCAACTATTAAACCATAATTAATCATAAAATCACACAAATTCTCTAAAAATCCCTAAATAGTAAACTCATCATTTTTAATTAAACAATCCTTAAATCATATAAAACACCGAATGAATTATGTATAAACAAGTGAAAATAACTAGAAAACTTACTTGGGTATTGCTAATTTAGTTTTTTTAAAAAAGCAATGTTTAGGACAGGAGAACGAAGTGGCAATGGCTGGTGTGAGTAAGAAGAGAGAAATATGATAAAATAAAAGTGTTAGGACTTTTTAAAAAGAGTTATCGACTTACACGGTCTGATAAACAACCATATATCTAACCATATGTGTCACTAAATCATAGCTATTCACAGATTTACACGGTTTCATCTACAGTCGTGTATCAAACTATGAAAACTACACCAACGTGTCTAGAGGGCTTGTAAAATTTTGTAAATGTGTGCAACTTGAAAATTATATGCTTAAACATAAAAATTTTTGCACTAAACATTATAACACATATACACATATGCCTTACACATCAATTATGAACATTCTCATCATTGGGAAGTTTGATTTCCTATCCTAAAACACATAAAAACTCAATAAAAATCCTATGCTAACATGAAAGCAATAACAAAACAATATGAAATTAAACGAACTAATCACATGTTACTTCCCATTTAGGGTTTGTTTAATATTATTAGCTCAACATATCCTATATATTTTTATCATCCTAGGTCTATGATTAGTGGCTTACTTTCACCCGTTTCTCCACATAAGGGTTTTAAAGACCATAACTAAGCCACCTATTGCAAGTTAATCATAAGGGTATAATTGATTAGATTAATAACACCAATGGATTCCATTAGTGCTCTTTTTAATGACAAACTATTAAAACATAGGGAATAACAAAACTCGTTGAATTTTTGGTTAACATAAGCAGTTTTTCTTGAAGGAAGTGGGAACCCTCTATACTTAAGGTGGCTACCAATGCCTCATCAGTAGTTCCCTTATTTGTTTCCTTTGCAAGTTCTTCCACTCTTCTTCTTCTTCTTCATGGAAAATGGTTTTTAGCTCATCTTCTTCAATTACCTCTAGCCGACTTCCTCTTATTGGATAAAGGCTTCATAATCATCATCATCTTCTTCTAGAAGCTCGTTTCTACTCCTAAAGGTGGTTGTCATTCTTCTTTAGGATTTGTTTCAGTAAGACTAGGTCAACTCCCCTGCATCTCATCAGACATTATCTTTACTAATTGGTCAATCCGATTCATCATATTTTGTATACGAGCCTTTATTTCCTAATGCCACATGATTGATTCCTAAATAAAATTGGAAACCATATCTACCAGAATTGGCTCCTTAACTTGAGGTGCTTGGAATTGTAAGTATTCAGATGGAGCAAACTCATTCCATCCACAAGTTTAAGAGTTGCTCCATTTTGAATTGTAACTGTTCTCATATGGTGCATCTTGAGGTTGATTGTACATGCTCAGTTTCTCCCACTTATAGGATGGTGTTTGACATTCATGATTGTAATTATTACTCCCATAAATGTCACAACATGGTGTGGATTCAATTGAGCCTCCAAAAACATGTAAGAAAACCTCTGTCGCCTATATGGTGATGCTACATATTGTGAAGACACAAGACACATTGTAACTCCCATAGAGTATTGTCTACTCCAGCCTTCCATTGTGAGTTATCATGATGACGTTAGACCTTACTCCCTAAGATAAACCATAAACACACTGTTAATGTAGAGAAGTTCAAAAGATAATTAAATGAATGAGCTAAGATAAAATAAAATAAATACAAAAAACTTGATTGACTTGTTTTAAATTTGTCAATAATGTCACTGTCCCCAGCAACAACACCAAAAACTTGATTGACTTGTTTTAAGTTTTTCAATATTGAATTAACCACAAGTGTACGATGTAGCTATAGCTAGCACGGGCAAGTATAGTTCGAATCTCACGAAGACGATGATTACTAGTAGTTACTGTTATCCTATTATCTAGTCTATAAATTGGGTGTTGGTTTTTAACTAAAAATAATACTTAAATAGATAAAATAAAGTAGGAAGCAATAATGAGCAAAGAACAAAGGAAATCACTTAGAAAGCAATCAATATCAAGAATTAGTGTTTAAGTGATGAATCTCCCTAAAACCCATAGATAATTAACCTTTTATCATGCAATTGTTTTATTGACTATTGGATCGTGAAAATTCCTATCTTATGTTAATAACTCTTTAGAGACCACTGACAACTAATTACAGGTTTATTAACAAAAATTCTTCTGGTTAAGGATTCAAGGGTTGCTTGACCAATTGGTGAATTTCGCTATTAAGTTTGACCCTAATCTAGAGGATTTATGTCAACCTATGTCTAGGTTTGCAATATACTCCTTTCAATTATGGTAGATCTATTAATACACATGATTTCTCAATCTTTATATTATGAAATCAAATTTTGTACTAATATTCTGAATCTATTAGAACATATATAAAAACACATAATTGAATCATAATAGACCAATCAAAACAATTGCATTAAATAAACGAATTGAAACATAATGTCGCACAAACTAGGGTTCATCAAACCTAGACACTAAAGATGTTTAGTTACACGTGATAGAAAATGAAATCAAACCTAAATTGGGAGAAAAATGAATAGAAAGCGAAGAGTTCATAATTATAAATCTCCTTTCTTTTTTAACGAATGTTCTTGCAAGTTGAGGTTTGATGTTGAAATCTATTGGATCTATTGATGATTTCTTCGTGTTCTCCATGTCCCTTCTGAACATTTTCCATGTCTGGAATCACCTCTAAAATTCTCCTCTTCTATTTTACCTCTGTTTATGTCTTTTTATAATAATTTTTAGCCCGTGTATCAGACCGTGTGTGTCCTAAAATTCTAGAATTCATAAATCTATATAGGCTGAGAGACGTACATAGAAATAACCGTGTATCCCTTATTCGATTTAAATCTTGGTCTTATGTCTTGTTTTCATCCAAATTCTTCTCCTTTTGTTCTATGAAGGCAATTATAAACTATAAATGAACTTCGAGCAAATTAAGTACCAAATATACAATAAATGTACAAAATATAAAGAAAAATACATCAAATTTATGTGTATAAATATGATCAAATATGCATCTATCATTTTCTCTTGAAAAGAAGATTAAAACCATGATAACAAATCAAAGCTCAGATTAGAATTTTAAGATAAACTCTTTACCGCTTTCTAATTTTTATTTATTTTGTTTTTTTGTTGTATTGGTTAGTTTAAATATGATGAGTGGATAATTATTTTATGTATAAATAGGAGAGCACCCTAGTATTATCTTTATATGGATTGATTTTATTTTATTTTTTTCAAAATTATATCTACAAATTATCTTTTAGTACTTTTAACATAGATTTATTTACACTAATGATTAGAACTAACCTTGTTTCAATTATAGACGATTCAACATAACATGCTTTTAAATGGATCATATCTTAGACATTGGGGTTTGACTGGGGTGCTAGAGGTATACCTATATGATCTCTCTGCTTTAGGATAAAACCTTTTATGGAATTTCATATAATTTAATGTATTTAAAATGATGTTAGCTTGGTAGAGATCTAGGTTAACTAACTAAAGAATTGATAGTTGTAACTTGAGAGATTAAAAATGATAAATACATTCTATGTAACTTAAATCATGAATATAAAAAAGATGTTAGCAGGGTTCTTATCTAGATATTTTTTGTATCTATTTTATCTTAATTACGTACTTTATTCTATCTTTAATGGTTCTTTACTCTACCTAGGTTCAGGTTTATGTTTAGTTTTAGGTTAATTATCAATTATCAAAACTCTCTCTTTAATTAATTAACTACGTAATAGCAAGAGAGTTTACTGAATTCCTACCGCTTACTTATGGGATCGATACTCTAAATATTATTGTGATAAAGAAAAATTAGCTAGTGTTGAAAAACATTCAAAAAATATTTTTCTGCTTTTTTAATAAAGTAATTAGTGCTTTGGAGAGTTGAGAATTATTAGTCTAGTTATTTCCTTTATATATATATATATATATTCTTTTATATATATATTTTTCCTTATTTTATTTCAACCTATTATTTTCTATGTTTATTGTGTTGATTACAAGGTTGAGCAACATGTTGATATAAATAGGTAACACAAAATTATATAGGATTAAGCATGGCTGTAAAGCGATATCTCTTCATCTTGGCAGTATGACAATGAAACAATTTATGAACCTTATAAGACATACAAAAGATTACTGAGAAGGGATCTAAATCATGAAATTTCTACTTGATGCAATTTTAGATGTTCTATAATGGTCTAGACTATAGTACAAAGCAAATGGTTAATGAAGCAGTTAAGGGAGCCTTGCATTATAAAAGGCCAGAAGTGACCTTATAATTGATCGTAAGGAATGATTACTAATATGTTTATTTTATCTTGTAAGCACAAGGTGTAGCTATAGCTAACACTACTAAATACGAGTTGATCCCACGAGGAAAAGTTGTTAACTAACAATTATTAACAAACCTAATTATCTAGACTATCAAATACGATTGATTGATAATGAAAATAAATAAGCAATTCCAAAGCACTAAACCAAAGCAATGATCAAGTAGAAAGTAATGTGTGAATAAGGTAAATTTAAATAAGCTATTGCCTAGGATCTCACCATTTTTCTTCCTAGGACTTCACTATGTTTTGACTTAATTCTCTCTCGAGTAACTCAACCCTTATCCTTAGATCAAATTAATTAAAATCTCTTTTAATCAAGATAATATAAAAATTCATTAATTCAATTTATAAATTCTCATGATAGGTTTTACTATAACCTAGAAAGATTACGTAGTTATCACTTGAATAACTCATTTAACCCTCATCATTCATATTGTAATCGAACCATACATATAATTGAAGTAAATCACATGTTAGTATAGTCTTTACGTACAATATACAAAATGCACAAGAAGAGGGGGTTGAATTGTGTATACTTTTTCGTGAATACAATCCCTTGTTGGAGTTATGTAAATATAGTGCCCTAGAAAGCAAGTGTATTTACATGTAACTTTATTTTCTTCAGTTACAGTTTTGTAATGAAAATATTTATTATTAATAAAA
>JANZLH020000102.1:1315401-1326508 GCA_026770325.2 Erythroxylum fimbriatum
CAAATAAGAATTGGTTAGAAGATGAATTATGGGATATGTATGAATGTATAAGAAGAATCTTATGATTTGGGATTTGGCTTTGAGGATGAATTTTTCCAATGGGGAAATTATATTGTTTTGATTTGTATAAGATTAAGTAAAGATGGAAGAAATGAAAGAGAGAAAAAAAATTTACACCGATTCGGATTGGTTTAGTCTTAAGGTTTCCAACGCGATAAGCTTTCTAAAGTTCATGTTTTGGATGTTGGAGTGTGATTTTCAGTTTGATCGAACTGTTTGTTTGCTTCCAATTCTATTATTAGATTCGTTTTCATTTTACGTTCGATTCATTTCTCTTTATTATTCGTTCTTTCATTTTGATTCGATTTGCGGTTTTGGTTTTTGTCCGTTCGATTCTTTCGATGTATGATCTTCATTCTTTCGTTTCTGATACTTTGTATTAGATCTCGGATTTGTTTCGCTTTGATTGTTCCGATTTTTATTCGCTACTTTGTTTTGGTTTAGTTTTCCTTTTTTCTGGTTGGGGTCCGGTTCCAAGATCGGGTCCCAACAAATTAACACGTTCAAACTAACATTCAACCATTAACAGTCCAAATTAATGCAAACAACGCAAACAACATCCAAAAAATTGACCAACATCAAACTATTTAATTACAAGAATGAAAGCAAAAAAAAAACCAAGAATAAAGCATTAATAACCAAACTAGACCGACTATTCACAAGAGATGATGAAAGCACAAAACGGAAGAAAGTGGAAGAACAAATGAACAATATAGAATGTTGGTGATTAAAGGAGAAAATAAGAAACATGCACAGAGAAAAGAGGCAAAGGGAAAATAGGGAGGGGGCTCGAGTTGTCTATGCTTAAATAAAGCGAACAAGATGTCATTTAAGAGATTAATAAAAAATATACATGGCATTGTTGTTAACCAAATTTTTTTTAACTAAAATTTAATAATTGTTATTATATACGGTAATTAATATAATGTTATATGAATGTATAGATAATAACTGTAACTAGTATAAAGATTTATGAATGTATAGATAATATATAAAATTTCTCATATCTTACTTATGTAATATATTAGTCTATTTAATCATAATTATCTATTTATTATATATAATTCAGTACTGTTATGTATAATTTATATATTATATGTAGTTATGTTAGCCAAAGGTCAAGCCAAATGGTAATGGCCCACCATTTGGTGATGATTATTTGAATTGTCGCCTTATGGTATATTTCTTCCTTATTAATTGAAAATGACATCGTTTTGCTTAACAACAAACAATGTCATTTTTTTTGGGTAAATCAGTAATTAAAATTAATAAATAAGAAAATATGTACATGACAAGAGAGAGTGTGAAGACTCATCTCCACCAAACAGAGAAGAAATCCCTAGACAAAAGAAAACACCAATAAAGGCTTCATAGATGGCAAAACATCACAAACATAGCTGGAGAAGAAACCTCCTAGAGAACCAAAGGACCAATAAGAACTGCACAAACAGCAGAGACTAAGGCAACAAGTTCAGACAGACAATTGTGAGCACGGATAACTACATAACCACATACCAGCACTGCAACTTTTGATTGTAGCGAGCCTGATTGAGGCCAAGTTTACATTATTAATTGGCTTCATTTTTATAATTGTTAAAACACTTTTTGATTCCTAATTGCTAATTTTTGTGCTTAAATTGATTCCCTGTGATTAGCTCATATGAATTGTAAATTGTTAGTAAAATTGTTACAGATTGATACTAATTGCATTATAATTTTTCCAAGGACAATTGATGCTGCAAATTGTGATTTAATTGTAGGAACAAAGGAATCAACCATGCCAAGTCAGTCAATAGGTCGTGAGCTTTCCACACGTCGCAACGCATCCAACAGAACAAATCCAGCACGTCGCGACGTAGGCCAATTTCCAAGTCGCAGCGCGTCAACAGACAACCACACGTCACGACGTCAACAAATCAACACGTCGCGGCGAGCAAGGCAGAGCACACGTTGAGACGAGAATTAATTCGCACGTCGCGACTTGAAGACAGAAACCTAGACTCCAAATAGAAATTTCCCTCACTGTTTCGACCCGGCCCGACTCGTCTCTTTAAAAGCTTTCCAAATTAGGTCATTGAGGGGGGGCTATACATACCACACCGCAGACATACGGAGAGAGCATAATATACACATCTTCAGCAGCCTCCAAGCGACAGACGTTTTCTCTTCACCATACCACCCTCATCACTTCATCTCCAATCATCACCATTCATCGATGCCTCGTCTACCATCAGTCTCTGGAGCCATGATTAACGTCGAGACTTCAGCAGTGATGGAGATCGCCGAAATCATGCACGGCTAAAGTTTCCGATCCTCTTAAGGATGTAGTATTGGGGTTGAGTTCACGGGCTTCAAAGGGGAGTATCATTCATCTTCTGAAATTTAGTTATAGTGTTGTATAACTCTGAGTTAGAGTTTTCGGTATTATGACTAGATTAGCTTGATTATGGTTTAATTGGGTGTTGAACGATGATTTGTGTTATGGATATTGTTTATGTTGAATCTTTTGCTTGAATATATGAGGTCTCATATATGTCTTGGGTGATTGCATTAATCCTAATTATCTGCATGGTTGTGTTTTGATATGAATGATTATGTTTGATCCGATGACTAATTGCATGAACATGTCCATTTCACACACTAAGATTTTTAACAAGGCTTTAATTAATGGGTTATTTAATTAAATCCTTGGACTTAAAGGGTCCTTTAAGTAGGGGTGAGCATTCGGGTAATTTGGGCCAGATTTTCACTATTCAGGCCCGCCCGAATTACCCGAAATTTTTTTCCTTTACCCGGCCCAAACCTGAATTTTCAATTACCCGAACTTTTCCAGCCCGATTTACCCGAATTACCTATTTACCTGGCCCGAACTTACCAGATTTACCCGATTTACCCGAATTATCCCGGCCCGAATTACCATAATTACCCTATTTTATAATTTTTTTAAACCTAATTCGGGTAATCGGGCCGGCACGAATTTTTTTTCCCTTACTCGCCCCGGCCCGAAAATAATTCGGGTAACACCCGGGCCGGCCCGAATTACCCAAACTTTAGAATTTCCTTACCCGAATTAATTTGGGCCGGCCCGAATAATGCTCACTCCTACTCAAGATTAATGAAAGCGTTAAAGTCACCAACAATAATCCAAGGTAAAGAGATGGTAGCTGCTAAGAATTTAAGTTGGCCATAAAGTGCAAATCTTTTATAGGCATTGTTATGCGCATAAACAAAAGAAGTGAAGAATGACATTCCTTCAAGGTGAATCAATTGATTCAAGACAAACCAGGTTATGGTGGTGACCATCATTGTGTTGTAGACAATCAATATTGGGCCTTTTGGATGGTGAGTGTAATTGGAAATCAAGTCCTAATGCGTAGGCAAAAATTTGAGGATGTTACAATTTGGGAGTTTGATACAGGTCTCTAAAAACCTAGCCATAAAAGCTTTATTCCTTTAATATCATATCCCTCATCAAAAGCTTCTTGTGAGGGGCATTAGCGCTTATGATATTCCAAGTTATTATATTCATGGTTTAGGCTCCCCAGTTGGGGCTTTTTCTCTTTTTAATTGATCTCCTTTTAACAACTAGTTCAAAACTTTCCTCTTGTCTTGAATTGGTACTTGGAGAAGCTTGAGTGCAACTATCTAGTTCAGTATCAGAAAATACCTTCCAGTTAGATGAATTATAATGTATTTTCCCCATCCTTATTTGATAGGCTATTAGTTACAGCTAATAAAGAGTGAGTTTAAGTAAGAGCTTGCAGAGTTGACTGTATTTTAGCTTATTTATTGAGACTATTATTTCCACCTATTCGAGATTTTATTTGTGAAGGAGGAGGTGAAGTTAGTGGTGTAGTTGCCTCAGTATTGAGGCCCAAAACTTCCTCATAACCACTAGTGTTAAACACTTTTCCTGTAGGTTTCCATAGCTTCCTCACCTTAAGTTCTAGCTTCTAGGCATAAGACATAGTGAGTTGGTCTTCAAAAGGCTCCAAGCCTTCATCCAATCGGATGATAGGGATACTCTCAGGGAGATCAGACGTAAAGGTAACCAAGACACAAATTCTAGCAAATTGGACTCTCCTTACTTGAGAGGTGGCTTGGTCCATACAAATTGGTTACTAATAAAACTGGCAATGTAGCTAAGTCCAACAATGGTTCAGTATTCAAGTGGAACACCATAGATGCTAATCCATATAGGAATATTGTCCTACTTGATGTCCTCCAACTTCATTCCTAGATGCCAAGTTTGTAATAGAAGAGACTTGCAATAAATATGCCAGGGGCCAGATTGGAGTACCTTCTTCTCATTCTCTGAGTTGGAGAAATTGAAGAGAAAGACCTGATCGCTATTAATAGGCACCTCTTGCAAGTCATAGCTTTTCCTATTGGTTATAGCCCAATGTTTCATTACAGCGTATGCCACCCTCTTATCAATGAAGAATCCAACTAGTGTTGAGTTCCATTCGGAAGCACCCGCTCTGAGCACCTCCAAAGGAGGTGAGACGATCATGTTGTCTGTTGAGATTGAAGGTGGAAAGTAGCTGAGTTTCACTTTAGGGGTGAACTCACCTACCACCTGGACCCAAGGTTTTCTGATGTTAGGCGTGGTGTTGGGACAAGGAAGGATAGTGGAGGTAGGAGGGGTGGAACAGGGGGGTTAGAAGGGGGTAAGGATGCAGTGGAATTTAAAGGTAATGAAGGGAAAGATTTTGTATCCATGGAAGCAACAGAGAGGCTAGGAGAAGAGAAACCAAGCAGTTGGTCAGAATATTTAGCCAAGGAATAGTAATAGAGTGGTGCAGAAGGTAAGACGTAGATAGCCAAGCAAAAGAGGCTGGGATGAATCCAAATAAGGAAGAAATGGAGTAAGGTGAAGGTGAAGAGGATTGGTAGGGAAAGATGTAATGAAAATAGCAAGCAGAAATTCACAGAGATATGTTCTTCGAAGTCCTTTTATGAATGTTCTTCTTATAGGCTTCCATATCTTCCCTTATTGTTTTAGCAGTGGCATCTAGCTATAGGATACATAAATTAAATCTTCATCTATCTCACCATCTTTACCAAGTTTCATTATTAAGACTGTCTCTGGGAGTAGCTTATTAAGTTCCACACTAATACAAATTCTTGCATAGCCTATTCTTTTCCTCTTTGCGATATCTTCCCCTTTGGTCTTCAGACTTGAAAAAACAAAGGTATATTATAAATATGCTACGATTTATATTCCACAATACTTCTATATTCACTTTGAATTTGAAATTTAAACAATATGTGACTGTCTTCCAAAATCATCACCTCTTGTAGGCCTTTTCCTCTCCATATTCTAAGTGCTCAACTTTGAATCTACTAAAAAAAAGACCTCAAATCCATGAAGAATCTGGCAAGTGTTATGTTCCAGGCTTTTGCTCCTTCTCTTAGAGTCACTATATCAGTTGATAAAGTAGTTTTGCCCCCTGAAAGTTTGGGGGGTATTTGAGGGTGTTTCCAGCGTCTTCCCTTACTATATTTTTCCAGTTCATGGCCATAGGTTTTAAATAAGCTGGTTTACCCTGAACTGATGTGCTTGTAGAGCTTGCATTATTCTTTGAAAGAGGTAAGGGTGGAAAGGTCATCTCATTAGACTTCTCTAGATTCGTGCTTCCTTTGAATTTGAAATTTGAACAATATGTGACTGTCTTCTAAAATCATTACCTCTTATAGGCCTTTCCTCTCCATATTCTAAGTGCTCAGCTTTGAATCTACTAAAAAAAAGGCCTCAAATCCATGAAGAATATGACAAGTGTTATGTTCCAGGCTTTTGCTCCTTCTCTTAGAGTCGTTATATAGGTTGATAAAGTAGTTTTCCCCCTAAAAGTTTGGGGGGTATTTGAGGGTGTTTCCAGCATCTTCCCCTACTATATTTTTCCAGTTCATGGCCATAGGTTTTAGATGAGCTGGTTTACCCTGAACCGATGTGCTTGTAGAGCTTGCATTATTCTTTGAAAGAGGTAAGGGTGGAAAGGTCATCTCTAGATTCGTGCTTCCTTTTGTATCATGTTTTTCCATGATTGACAAGGAGTACAACTTTGATATGAGAAGGTTTGAAAAACCAATTACTAAAAAAGGAATCAACTAAAGGTGGGATTAGAAAGGAGATGGTTGATGATAGAAATGCCCTTAGGATGAGCATATTTATGGGAATATTTGAGTATTTTAAAAGAGATGAGTGTTAATAAGGGGGAGGGGAATTAAAAACAAGAAGCACCATAATTGCACAAATATTTGACCTCTAACAGTATTCACACGAACCAATTGAGAGACTCTACAAGTGGTATAGAGAGAGGTAAGTAAGAAGTTTTAGTTCCTTTAGAATCTACGCCGATTTATAATAGATTTTGAACCTTTTAGTAATTTAATGTAATTATAATCATAATTTAAATTAAAGTTTAATTAAAATTATAATTAGTTCTAATTCAATATTAATTAAATCTATATAAGATTCAATATCTAACATTATTTCTTATTTATGAAATATCATATATTTAACTTTATAGTTTCTCATAATTTATAATCAAGTATAACCTAATTAAATTACCTTTTTCTTTTTTCATCCGTTTTTTATGTATAACGCATTAAGTTTCTAAATATATATTTTTTGGTAAATAGTTTCTAAATACGTTGGCGATGAATAAAAATTATAAATCTAAACCATATTTACGATTAGATAAATAAACTTATCTAATTTATAAATAATTTTTTAATTAAATAATTTATATCCATAATCAAAATTGACATCTAACAACCTATCATGACTATCCAAATATTAGCAATGTTAAAGTAGTTTGTGATTAATATTATCGTACTTGATTTTTCATATAATTTAATCTTTTTATATACAATATTTTGATTAGACATAGAGCATAAAATTAATATTTAACCATATTAGTTCTCTACCATTTGTAACTGATTTTTTAAATATGATTTGAAAACTATTTTTAAAGAATCATTCCACCTTAATTGGAACATCCTACTTAATTATTAAATAACTCACAAATGAGCTACTCTTAAATAGGATAAATTATAAGTAGTATTAAAATATGAAATACTCTCAAGTAAATATTTGACTTTAGACTTGGTAAATAAGTCCGAACCTAACCCAGCTAGACTCGGTTTGATTGGGCTTCAGGCATGGTTCAAGCTTTTTTATTTTTGGGCTTTGGACAAGGCTATGGCTCTAGCTCTGGCTGTGGCAGCTCGACACGACTTGGCCTGAAGCTCAAAATTTTTTTAAAAAATAACATCATTTTTATTTTTATTTTTAATAATCAAATAATCAGATCTAGTCAAGCATAGCCTAATCAAGCTCTCGGCAATCCAAGCTCAATCAAGTTGGGCTTTGTTCGTGTATCCCAAGCCTAATCAGGTTGGGCTCAAGCTAAAATTTTCAAGTAGAGCTCAGGTCTAGACAAGTTTTGGTCTGGGCAGGCCTAACTCAGCTCAACCTATTGTCATTCCTAGTTGAATTATAAAATTATCAAATGAGAATTTTTGTAGGCATATAAGTAATGTTTCAAATGAAATTCTTATATCAGGTCTATTCAATGAACTTGTTCTCTAATAAGTATACACATGTTTATTTAAGTATCTGCGTACTTTAGTCTATGAGATCAACTACTTCTTTTGTAAAAAAAATAAATATCATATGTATCGGTCTTTTATTTCTATTAATTCCTAGTCTTAATAGAGCAACATCTAGAAATAATTTAAGGATGATACATAAATATAATATCAATCTTATAATTATGATCTCATGATAATTTCATTTGTAACGTGCATTTATCCCATGAGCTATATCTTATACATATGTTAATTAAACAAAAGGGCACAAGATAAGGAATGTCTTTTATTAATTATATCATAAAATTTATAGCCAACTGAATAAACCAACAATCTCTCACTTATAATAAGCTAATCGTTTAAGTATCTTATATCATATCACCATATGATGATCACACTACTATTGGGACAATGTTCTAGTGAGAGAATTATACAAGATTCTCTTTAGTGGGTACTTGCTTAAACTTTACAAGTTTCTTCTCAATTACCATCATAATCAAAATAAATTGCCAAAATATACACTTGGATCCTTGATAAAACTTTACCTCTTTGTGCATGCCAAATGACTATAATGTTCCCTAGTATATTACTATTAAAACAATGTAAAAAAACCAAGTTCTTTTAAAAAACTTATTGATCAAAAATAATTATTTCTACTAAATGAAAATTGTATTATGGTCTAACTACCAATTGATACTACATTGAAACCTTTTCAACTCAAAATAATATTATTCTAAGTGAAATATACTTTAGCTAGGACTTGCTTTTTTAAAATTAAACTAAAGTTAAAATCTATGTAACCTTTGAAATCAAATATCAACTTATACATAGAATATTGGATATCTTTAATACGTTATAATTTGATAGATATTTCAAATTCTAAACACCTTTGCCACATTATCTTTGTAATTGAATTAAAATATATAAGCAACTTTTATATCTATCTTCTTAAATTTTTATTCCCCAAATTTAAGTACCTTTTCATATCAAATATAGAGTTGTTATTGGACTACAATATCTTCAACAATTGAAAATATGAAATATTGTTTCAAATTAACAATATGGAGTTTATATACTTCTACTAAAAAGTATAATTATACTCTTGCTAACCTTCTTATAAACATGGTAAAGCCAAATTCATCTATTAAAAGGTTTTTTGAATTCATCATAAACTAGAATCTTTTAACATATTGTATTTTGATGTACATCAAATGTATCAATAATGACACTAGTTCAATTTGGATGCATCCTTATGAGATTTGAACTATTTCAAAAAGTATCTTATTCTTACTAATTTTAAAAACCATTCTCCTTTAAGTATTCATTGAAATAAATATTTTATTAATGGGGTTTGTAAGATTATAAACAACCCTTTTAGATGTCTCATAACTTTCGATTATACAATTTAGTTATGAGATTATTAGAAAATATACGCTTTAACGAAGCACCATATCCATAGTAATTAAGTTTGAATCCTTAAAAGTCTTATCGTTTAATGTTTAATATGGGATCTTTGTTGGATCTGGAGTACAATTCTTGCTCTAATACCATAATATGTTGGACCCCGTAATCGGATCCAACATTGGAGTCGTGAAACATGAGTCTCTAATACCACAACATGTGTTGCGCCCCATTTCCAGACTATTTTTATACTGAAATAGTATTTTGTACTCAATTTCCATCCAGAAATTGAAATCCTTAGAGACTGAATTAAAACTCCATGTCTCCATATAATTTGTATCTCTATGTCTCTAGTTTATTTAGAAACAAGAATCATCTTATTTGGAGGTCTACAAATCAAGATATCATCAAAATACTGAAGTATGTTCAGTAAAATATCCAATTCATACTCTTCCAACCGATACCCTTACTTTGATTCAATCAATCTTTTTCAAATCAATACCAAAAGCTATAACTTTTTATGTAGAGATAGATAAATGTGTTAGGAAACTATTTCTTCAAAAATTAGGTCATTTTGAGGTCGGATGACAAAGTTATGACCAAAAGAGTGAAATATGTTCAGAGCTGGAAAACCCCTCAGGTGCGCTCGCAAGGAACAAAAGTGCGATCGCAAGATATGAAGGTGCGCTCGCAAGGATGGTGCGATCACAAGGAAACCGAGTTGCGATCACAAGAACGCCCGGTGCGATCGCAACAGAAGCTATCCCGCGTATCCAACCTATTCGACATCCTAACTTTTAACGGTCATATCTCTCAACTCCGATATCTATAAATCGCATGCTATATACCGTTGGAAAGATAAAAGAAAGATCTACAATTTTAAAAGACAACTTTCTCTAATTCTGCCTAGATTAATTCAGAATTTCCCCTGAATTCAGAACACAAATTTTACCCCTATGAAAGACTATGATTATGTCCTCAATCATACTGTGCTTATTTTGGGGCAATTTGCATAACTTTCACTAAGGATGTCGGATTGGGGTCATTCAAAGACGATTTTGAAGAGGACTTCTAGCCCTACAACTTTCATGAAGACCCAGAAGAGAGATTTTGTGAGACAAAACTCCCTTCAAAGCATCTCCAATGGTTCCTATATTCATTCTAACATCACTTTCACTCATAATCTTCCCAAATTCACCTCTTCTAATGCAATATCACTTCTTAACCATTCAACTACCAAATTGATTTCATTAAACCCTCGAATCTCATCTCATCTGACTCATCATATTCAACTGCATCTCATCATTCATAATTCCTATTTTCTTTTCCATAACATCTCACTTATGAATATATATATATATAATAACAACAATTCATATTCAATAATCATCAACTCAAGTTGATAACTTCTTCAAATATACCTAATTTAAACTCACATAACCCATACACAATTCATATTTCATTAACACCAAATATAAGAGTTTACAAAGCTTTAATGACATTCTAAGCCACATTACATCATCGGCATCAAAATCCAAATTAAAAAAGATACAAAACTCAATAATTCTCGAAATGCATCTAAAGCCTTGTTTTTACAAAATCTAACTTAAATTACAAAAACATTGCAAAAGTAGAATGATGCCTCGAATCTTGGTTACTCGGTCTCATTCTCTTTACCTAAAGATGGGACAAAAAGGGGGGTGAGCTTAAAAGCTCGTGGGTAACAAGTTTATAACCGAAAAATAAGTAAAAACTTTTGAAAACAATCACTTGTCATAGAAAATTCTCATTGAGTTCATAAAACATATGGTTCTTAAGTTTTCAACCAAAATCACAAACTACAAAACATGAATGCATCAAACTTGTTAACATATCGTAAGCACATAATCACATCAAAATGGTTTAGGAGGATCCAAAACAGAACGTACTACACATTTCCCATAAGGGTCCTATGTAGCCATGGACAGAACATACTAACTTCACATAATGGTTTTACATAATCGTGAACTTAGGGGAGTCCATGAAGGAGCTTCATGCCACTCGCGGGCAA
>JANZLH020000102.1:1410308-1422377 GCA_026770325.2 Erythroxylum fimbriatum
AATATTATTAATTTTATTATACCAAATTAATTATCTTATTATTATTATTAATTATTAATATAAATTTTGTACTTTTTTATATTATTATTATTGTTATTAATTGAGATAGAAAATAGGGATATATTGTTTTTCTGTCGAAGAAAACATGTTGTCAAAATTCAGAGAAACGATGTTTTCTGTTTCTGTAAAACTTTTGTGGTTTTTTTATTTTCAGAAACAAAAAATCACAACAGAGTAAACCAAATACGTTTTACTTATCTGTTTTTCTTTTTACAAAAACGGCAACAAAAAACGGAAGAAAAAAACAGAAACAAACAGCCCCTTAATTCTCGATAACCAATTCACCTTTTCCAAACGAGTTAAAATTTGATAGCAGAGACATCGTCGTAAGATTTTGCAGAGCCGTGTTAATGGGCATCGGAGTTTCGAGTCTAAATCCTCTGTCCAGTTTTTATGGTGTCTTATTGTGTCCAGTGAATCTCAACCATTTATTTATGTGGGCTCCACATTTATTTATAGGGAGCCCAAGCAGGACCCGCATAAATGAATGGCTAAGATTCACTGGACACAATAAGACACCATAAAACTGGACAGAGGATCTTGTTCCCGGAGTTTCTGTGAGATTGGGAAGTATGTTCTGCAGAAGTTACTGTGAGAAATTAGACATGACTGATCATTGCCGAAATCATTTCCAAAATAGGAAAAATTAAACATGACTGATCATTGCAGAAGTTACTTGTTATACTGTTATATAACAAGTAGCATAGACCTTATTACGTATTTCGGATCGTTCATGAAAAGGTAAAAATGAAAGAAATGCGGAATACTTGATTTTGGTTATATTTCAACTTTTAAAGCAGTTTTCTTCGTCAAAAAGAGCTTCAATCTTTGAGGACTTTCACAAGAATCCTTCATTGACACGTAGTTAACGTTTTTCTACAATTTTCTTAAAATATAAGTGCTCTTAACAGATCAGAAAATTCATATGTTTACGAATGATACGAGTAACTTCAGGAGAGCTTAACCTTTATATATAGTTTCCATATCTGGCTTCCCTATCACAGGCTCAATATGAATTCGGTTGATATTAATCAGGATTTATTTTTTTCTTGAACTTTGACCTATTGATTTAGATCATTTATTGGGTCATTTAATTACCTTTATTTGGATCAAATTACGTAATTTGACCAATAAATTATTAAAAAAATAAAAGTACAATTAAATATTGTTGAATTTTATGAAAAAAGTTTGTCCTTATTGGCAAGTACATATGCTTATAATCATGACATCCTTAAGTGGCTACACCTTATCTGGATTATTTGAAGACCATAATGACAATATTTGACTGATTTAATGATTCTCTTATACTCTTTCCACTTAAAATGGAATGAATAATTAGTGAACCATATTCTCAAACAATAAGGATGGAGAGGAGCCATCACAAGGAGAATCTTGATTCAGAGGTGGTCTTTTAAAGAGACATAAATGCGTTTAATATGCATTTGCTACTCTCCTAATTCCTACATATAGAATGTGGAGGTACAGCACAAGAGAGGCATAACGATTCATTGAGTAAATATTGCTACCTCTCCCTCATTCTTCTTTCTTGCTACTTCAGACATTAAGGAGCTGTTTAACACGGCAGGGGCATTGTACAGTAAATTTTGAGAACAGAAGGCATGAAGGTAATTTGAGAGTTTCATTCGTTTATCTTTTGCGTCCTTTTTATTTTCTATTCGTGCCATTTTCTGGAAAGCATTTCCCAACAACTGCTTTTGCTTTTAGTTTTAAGAGCAGCATCTATTTTTACTTTTCTTAACGTAATTTAAGGTAGAGTTTACCACAAATATTATGATCGAACCATAATGGGGCAATCTAATAATAGTTGTTGGTTATCTCTGACCAACCTCTAGTTGGTTCTCCTGCGTCTTTATCTTTACTAGAAAAAGAGGGGTTTCAGATAGTTCGTGGTAAATTAGACTTGACTTGACTTTTCTTTTTCTTTTTTAACTTCAATTTGATGGAAGAATAAGTTGAAAGTTTTAGTGACAATTCGTCTAAAATTTAAGTGACAATGTTTGTAGTTGTAGAGATAGGTCATTGTGAGCTCAGGTCAAACTTTGGCTTATTGCTCTTCTCGTAATCATGGGATTGTCATTAAAACTCACCTGATTCCCCGAGACCAGGTTCTTAAATGTATCCTGTCGCTAATGGAGCAACAAAAAAGGTGAGATACTAAAGTTTATATAGATATATTTCGGGAAAGAATCTTAATTTTACTATCAATAAAAGCAATAGTAAATCTGGGGGTGTCCTTTTATTCTTTGACGACAATAAATAAAGACGTAGGGAGCTTGTGAAAAACAAAAGTCCCTGACTATGAGTTTCAACCAATATTCCAATTTAGCGGAAAGAAAGGTTTTGTCCGCGGAGAAGAGATAGTGTCTGGTATTTGGTTTTCTAGAAGCTAAAGAACGTACCAAACTTTACCGACTATCTCAACTATTTCTTTCCTCTGAGACATGCGGGAGGGAGCGCACAGAACAGCTTATCTATTTTATCATGTCTCATAAATTTCAGTCATTTATTTATGCGAGTCGTACGTAAATCTTTTATAAATGAATGATTGAAATTTACGTCATAAAATAGGAATAAAATAAACTGCACAGAGAATCCTATCCGATCCGAGGGAGAGGTGTGCTGGGAGTGGAGTGGGATTTTCATTCATTAAGATAGCTAACACGTGCTCTCTGCATTCCTCATGGCTCCGTTATATATACACCGCTCCCATACTCACATACACTATCCCTCTCTTCATTAATCTCACTTCTTTTATTGTGTTCAAGCAGAAGCACCGAAAAAGAGGAAAAAGTCGAGAAAAAAATTAAAGTGTAACCTGAATCCATTTGGGTTTGGTCATTCTTGGGAGGTGTAGTATCAGTTACTGAGAATTTAAGAACTAACCAACAACTCTTAACTAAGACACTTAGCATCACTCTCTTCAATTCTCCTCCTCAGTCCATCTGTTTACTTTTACTTCTCTGTTGTTTCTTCAACTCGTAAGAAGATGGCGGAAAACCAATTCTCCAAGAACAACCTTCTTCCCCACCAACCCTTTGGTGTCGACGTCCAACAACAACAGCAAGCTAGCTCCAAATGGTTCGACGATGATGGCAAACCCAAGCGAACTGGTACACCATCCAAACCTCTCCATTCATCGATTTGATTATATGTTTTTGGTGGTGATTCTGATTCTTTCTTCTTCTTCTTCTTTTTTCTAATGTCGTTTGTTTGCTTAACCAGGAACTGTTTGGACTGCAAGTGCTCATATCATAACAGCTGTGATTGGCTCTGGAGTCTTGTCCTTGGCTTGGGCCACCGCTCAGCTTGGTTGGATCGCTGGTCCAGCAGTCATGTTCTTGTTCTCTTTCGTCACGTACTACACTTCTACTCTGCTCTCTGCTTGTTACCGTTTCGGTGATCCTGTTAATGGCAAGAGGAATTATACTTACATGGACGCTGTTCGAACCAATCTCGGTGATTTTTCAGTTCCCTACAAGAGTGTTTACGCCAAGACGTGTATTTTTCCGAGAGATTTTTTCTCAACTGTTGTTCTTTATGCATTTTCAGGTAGTGGGTATGTGAAAATATGCGGGATGGTTCAGTATGTAAATCTTTTTGGAGTTGCCATTGGTTACACCATAGCGTCGTCTATAAGCATGATGTGAGTCCTTATCTTTGAAGAGTTCCGCTTTCGGTTATTGTTCCTGTGGGCTAATGATCCTTTTGGGGTTCTGATGAAACAGGGCAATCAAAAGGTCTAATTGTTTCCACAAAAGCGGCGGCAAGAACCCATGTCGCATGAACGCCAACCCTTATATGATCGCGTTTGGTATTGTGGAGATCATTTTCTCTCAAATTCCTGACTTCGATCAACTATGGTGGCTATCCATTGTCGCTGCAGTCATGTCGTTCACTTACTCAATCATTGGTCTCGGACTTGGCGTAGCTAAAGTTGCAGAAACTGGGAAAATCAGGGGAAGCCTGACGGGAATAAGCATTGGAACTGTGACTCAAACCCAGAAAATATGGAAGAGTTTCCAAGCACTTGGTGATATAGCTTTCGCTTATTCTTACTCCATCATTCTCATTGAGATCCAGGTATAAAAACACACTTCTCGTCGTAAAGTTTTCCTCCTTATGGATAGATTGATGTATCCTACTTCTAATCTCAGGATACGATCAAGTCCCCTCCATCGGAAGCCAAAACAATAAAGAAAGCAACACTGATCAGTGTCGCAGTCACAACATTTTTCTACATGCTCTGTGGCTGCTTTGGATATGCAGCTTTCGGGGACATGTCTCCTGGAAATCTTCTCACTGGTTTTGGATTCTATAACCCATATTGGTTACTTGACATAGCCAATGCTGCCATAGTAATTCATCTTGTTGGTGCATACCAAGTCTACTGCCAACCACTCTTCGCCTTCATTGAAAAAGAGGCAGTGAGAAGATTCCCAGATAGTGAGTTCATTGCCAAAGAAATCAAAATTCCTATTCCTGGTTTTCGCCCTTACAAGCTCAACCTCTTCAGATTGGTGTGGAGGACAATTTTTGTGATCATTACAACCGTGGTTTCAATGCTTCTCCCCTTTTTCAATGACATTGTTGGTCTTCTTGGAGCACTGGGATTTTGGCCACTGACAGTCTACTTCCCAGTTGAGATGTACATTGCTCAGAAGAAGATACCAAAGTGGAGCACAAGATGGCTATGCCTTCAAATCCTAAGCGCTGCTTGTCTCGTTATCACCATAGCTGCAGCTGCCGGCTCTGTTGCCGGTGTTATTAGGGATGTGAAGTCTATCAAGCCATTCCAGACCACTTACTAGATCAACACCGAACAAAAGGAACCAACAACTAGGAATTTTAGTTCTTGTCAAAGTTCATAACCACCAATGAACTGGTCAAGTTATTTTATTCTGATGTAGCCTTGTGGTATTTCATTTTCTTCGTAGCTTCTTCAAGGAAAAAGGAAAGGCTGGACCATGTCTGTAATGTAACCAAAATCAAAGAAAAAGACAATTCCCTGTCGATCATTCTGATCTTTTTAATTTCCAATACGAAGTGAGAAGTATATGCATATGATATAGTTATCTACTGTTTATCCTTTATGATAAACTAAAAGTGTAGGTGTCTACTGCTTGTCCTTTGGTACGCCCCCACAAGGTGAAGGTGGAAGTTGTAACCGAAGCTTGGAAAGAAATTTGACAAATGGTTATTTAGGTAGAACATCGAATATCTGATCCGACGAAGAGACAACACAACACCCACTGGAGTTCCTTGTTTACACTCAAGTCACAAGCCACATAAACGCAGCTTTGAATTCAGATTCAGTAGAAGACTAGGCAACAGTCTTTTGTTTACTCGATTTCAAGCAAGTAAATTATTGCCAAGAAAAATAAGAAATCCTCCTGTCATCTGAACATCATGAAGGGCACTTAATTAATAAGTGACCATTTTCCGATTAAAAAACCTCATAAAAATTGTAACTTGTAAATGCCACAAGAGTGATTTAAGTACTTAAAAATATATAGTTGCTGGTTGATCTATGAACTGATACAAATTGTTAACTGAAAAGAAGTTATCTACTCTATTATAAACTTGCCGATATTTGGTAATTTCTTGAGAATTCCAAATCGTACCTCAAGACTTTGATAAGGAAACACCGAATTTCAAATTGTCACATAAGGTAATTATGTGAATTCTATTGGCATTAACTAGCTCTGTCATGAATTGTTCATAGCTTCTTTCCTTGTTATGGAAATTGCATCTGTTTCTTTCATCCCAAATGTGTAGTACCAAGTAGGATAAAGCTATGTGATAACACCATTTGTGGTCTTTCTTGATATGTTGTAAGTTTAAACTCTAGCTTATGATCTGTTGCCACTCCTCTAGTGCATTATTGATTGTGTATTTCTCAAGGACTACTTTATGGGCTCCACATTTGTATTTGCATTTGAAAAAGAGGTGTGATTACTCTCCAACTGACTTCTACCAAGGCTACACCTAATTTTCAAGTAATTAAACTTGTTTAATATGTCAAATAGTTGGTAGTTTCTCCTTTATAACCTTCCATAAAGTTGTAGTTGTTCTAGGAAGATTGTATTTGCACCATACCAATTTTTATCATGAGACATTCCAGAGCTTCTGCTTAAAAGGTTTTCTACATGAAGTATTATGTATATTCCATTCGCAGTAGGACGCCACCAATTTTTGTCTTCCAAATTTTCCTTTAATTCTACGTTGTTGATCTCCATTTGAATATTGTTGTCATTTATTCTTATAAGGATCTCATTCTTAACCATCATTGCATTTGATAGGTTTTGATTGCCTAGAATGATGCCTTTTCACACAATTAGCTTAACCTTATTTTCAAGAGGACCATCAAATATATCCAATTGTCATGTTAGAATAGTGTGCTAATCCCATTCCCTACTATCTTCCTTATGTGATTTCTAATGAAGCCTCTCCATTTGAGAATCTCCTTTAATGTAGTAGATGCATTCCTAGACGTGAGATCAATTTCCCACACTACAAGAAAATGGGGGTTTAGTGACGAAAATTACCGTTAGAATGTGAAGGTTTTCCGTTAGCAAGAGAATTTGCCAATGGAAATTACTGATTGCATGAGTCGTCGAAGAAATGGCCTTCGGTAATTTGCCGATGAACATTTTTATTTTCGTCGCGACATATACGGACATAAGTCTGTCGGTAACTTTACCGATGGAACAGAAATATTATGTCGATAAATATTACTAACAGATAAAGTTTTGAAAATCCGTTGGGACATTTAACGACGATAAGTTGTGTCCCATCGGTCACTGCTGAATTTTCTGTCAGTGGGTCATTTAGTATCTCTGGACTGGTGGCTGTCTCTTTTTTTTTTACTTCGCTTTTTTCAAAGGCCTAGGTTAGATATGCGGAAATGTTTCATGTGTATTCGGGTTGACCAAGGGGCCCTTGCTTGATCAACTGTCCAAGCTTCTCTTCCTTTCTTAGTTTTAACAGTAAATCAAGACTGAGTACCCCTTCGGTTGGAACTTTGTTATTACTTTCCTTCGGTTTATTGTATTACTATTCTATTATTTATTTATTTATTTATTGACTTTTTTATTTGTTTTATTATTATTATTATTATTATTATTAATTTTTTGTGATTAGTATTAGTAGTGTTATTTGCATTTATTTTAGATATAACTTGAGATTTAGGTATTTTTATTATTATTTCTTTTTAGTGCTTTTATTTCTCCTTTACTTGTATTTTCATTTATTTTATGTTTTATGAATTGTTTCTATTACCTGCATCATTCTTATATTGTCTTATTTGCATGTGAGTCCACCGGAAACAACCTCTCTACTATGTAGGGGTAAGGCTATGTACTATCGGACCTTCCCAGACCCTACTTCATTG
The DNA here is from genome assembly GCA_026770325.2 of Erythroxylum fimbriatum. Classification (NCBI taxonomy): domain Eukaryota; kingdom Viridiplantae; phylum Streptophyta; class Magnoliopsida; order Malpighiales; family Erythroxylaceae; genus Erythroxylum; species Erythroxylum fimbriatum. The sequence goes on from JANZLH020000102.1 coordinate 1,417,780, forward strand.
CGAAATTTCAGACTGGGTGATGATGATGATGAAGTTGTGTCCCATTGGTAAATTTAGCGAGATATTTTGTATGTGTGTTGGTAAATTTAGTGACGATCAAGGTGTTGAGTTTTTGTTGGAAAATTTAGCGACGATAAGTTTTTCCTTCGGTAAGTGTTCTTATTACGTCGGTAAATTTAATACTAAATGTACCGAGGTATTATAATTCCATCAGCAAATACACTGAGATTTTTTTTAATTATTTTTCATACATTTAAGTTGTAAATTTAATTTTGATTGGTAATCTTATGATTGATATTTAATTTCTACAGTTATTTGGTGATAATATATTGAATTTTTTTTACATTTAATTTATCTAAACAGTAAGTTGAATGATAATATAATGTAAAAATTATCTTAATTGATAATAAAAAATATTATCTATTACAATAAATATGTAATTAATATAAAATGACTTGAAACTAGCAAAACTAAGCTATATAGTTGGTGAAGGTGGATGGTCTGACTGCTGCAATGAGTTGCTGCCCCTCCCCTTCAACTCATCCATCTCATTACTAAGCTGGGCTATGTAGTTCATTAGTCTCTCTACTATGCTCTCAAGCTGAACGACTCTCTAATCATCGGATGCAGACCGCCTACTAGATGCAGCTGTACTAGACATGGAGGATTGCGAATAGTATGTGTTCACAAATGAACCTAAGTCGAAGATCTTTCCACGACGGTTCCTACCACCCACTGCATTAAGATATTTCTGACTCTCATTAAAAGTTTCAAAGTGCTAAGACTGTCATTGAATGCTTTCTTGTATTTGGTCATATCAGGAGGCAATGTTTATTTCAATTAGTTATAATTAATAAGAATTAATATTAAAGCATAAATTTCACATATATTAAGTTCTTTACATCGGGTATTGACAAAGGTCACACCATCATGTTTCTTAATGTGGGTGTGTAAAAAGAGCTGACAAGGTGTAGGCTTCTTACCTATAGACTTCTCCTACATCAGAATAAAATGTTATAAGTCAACTACAATTTTCAAAAATTTGTGTGTAGAGTTTTCTTTATTTTTATGATATTTACCCTTGTTAAACAAAGAAAGTAACTCAACAACACAACCATATATAAAAATCTAGGATCAAACACGTAATTGAATAAGCAATAGTAAAGGAAACAAAATAAGGAAAGAATAAATCCTAAGTATTTAATCTTGATCATAACCCTAAAGTAATTTGACAGCTCACTTTTTCAATTGTTATTTGAATTATTTAATTTGTTTTATTTGTTTCAAATTTTTATACATTTTTATTCAAATTATATTCTAAATACCTTAGAAAAAGTAAGGTTCAAATTGTTAACCTTGTACAATCGTCATGGGAACGATAACCTTATGTAGAACAAGATATAATATGTATACTTGTAGTGTTAACCAAGTGTCATCATAGACCTAGGTTGAACATAAACGTGAAGAGCACATTAAGCTAAAGATGTTAACTGAGAGCTACTTTGGAGGTAACCCAAGAATTAGGATATTTTTATTGTTCATTTTTCATTTTATTAGTACTTTGTTATTTCTTATTTTTACTTTTATGTTTATTTTGTAGAGAGTGAATTGCTAGAATTTTATAGCATAGTGTGTCTCCAAATTTTATTATCACCAACCTCGTCACAACTAAAACACCATAAGTACTCTTGCTCTAACTCTTTTCTTTATTGTTATTTATCTTTATTTGTATTGTTTTGTTTTCCATATTGAGGACAATGTGTTGTTCAAGTATGGGGATGTATACGCAATTGCATTTTATGTGTGTGTGAATTTTACATTTGTATATTTCAATTGTGTGTGAATTTTATTATTGTATAGTTTTTTATTAGGTTGGCATTATGATATGTACATTGTGTGAATTTGTCAATGGCAAGAACTGAATTAAATTAGTTTAGCTTTGAACATGGTCATTTAAATTGTAAAGGCATACTACCTTGTGAATTTTATGTTCTAATTATCTTTGGGATGAATATGTATGCTATTAAGATATGACACCAATTCTTTCACTTTATGAATTTTGTTCGTATACATTTATAATTATAGTCAATTGAATTAGTTAGCATTATTAGTACCTTTCATTATAATGATTGACTAAGAACAAATGAAGTTGGTTAAGAATGTGGAAAAAAAGTTTGTTACATAAATAACTATTCTGTTGGCCCTTTTTGAAAAAATCGGGTTAAGAATAGAGCTAGTAGCTAGTTGAGAATGTGATATAGATGAGTAACCGAGTGCATTCGTGACAAAGTGTTTGTCTTCGCCTTAAAAGGCTAAAATGACATTTCAACCAAGCTTAATAATAAAAAATGTGGCCTAGTCAAGTAAATGGGGAATATTCATGACAAAATGTTGCCTTCGTGTCAAAAGAATATGTTAATGTTAAAAGGAAATTAAAGAAAATGGTGTTTTAATATATAAAACCTACTGATCTTTGAAAATAAAAAAAGTTTTCATGAAAGGATACTTAGTGATAGTTGCCTTTGATTGATCACTGATTATAAATGTATGGTTATAAGTGCCATAGGTGAATGAATAGGGTGTTAATATTTTTATTGGTATGTATATTAAATCCAAAGTACTTAAATATAAAAGGAATAGGTTAGTATGTTGACACATTTTGAATGATTGATGTTTGCAGTGATCAACCTTTTTGAATGTGTCAGTATTATTTTACCACAAGTGCATGACGTAGCTGAAGCTAGTATTGATAAGTACAGGTCGATCCTGCAAGGACTATGAGTATTAGTAATTACTGTTATCCTATTATCTAGTTTAGAGAATTGGGTTTGATATTTAATTTAAAAGAAAATAAAACTAAAGAAAGTAAAATAAATGGGCAGTGAGATTAAATTAAAGAATTAAGGAAGCACTTAGTAAACTATCGATATCAAAAAATTAGTATCTAGGTTCAAATCCCCCTATAACCCTTACCATATTTATATTTTATTATACAATTATTTTATTGATTTATTGGACCGTGGAGATTCCTATTGTATGCTAATAGCTGGCTTTGAGTCTAATTTTAGGTAATCCTAATGTTTTCAACCAAATTACTCTAGTTAAATTTTATAGGATAGCTTTACCAATTCGTGAATCCCTCTATTAGGTTTGACCCTAATTCGAAAGATTTATGTCATCCTATCTCTAGAGGTGCAATATACTCCTTCCAATTACAGTGAATCTATTCATAAATAGGATTTCTCAATCTTTATGTTTGAAACCAAGTTATGATATAATATTATGGATTTATTAGAACGTATATTGTTGGACCCCGTTTCTGGAGCCCAACAATCGATTCCTGATATCGAAGAACGTTAGGCCCGAGTCCCGACCCCCAAGGCTGAACCTGGGGTGACCTATCAGGACAGTCATTTCACTTAAAACAAATCCTAGCGTGGCAACAAAGAGGGGTTCGCCACGATGTAAGCCCTTCCTTGCCTCGGCGAAGTCGCGAAAAAGAGGCGCTCGTCGCGACGACACATCGGTATGTCGCGGCGAGCGAATGGAAGTTCGTCGCGACGACCACTAGCCTTGTCGCGACTTGTGTTCCAAAATTATAAATTTGACATTCAACCATTCACACATTCAAACAAACACATGCATTCAAACCTAACAACAAGCTAAACATACTCATACACAGAAGGAACTTCAATTCTTCATACCATTACAAATCCCATGAGTTCAAACATACTTTGCTTACACAACATCATACATGCCAAAGCTTAAAACAAAATACATAAGGATGCTCAATGTTGAGATGCTTAATAAACTATCCAAAATAGTTACTAACTTAGTGCAAAGATCTCTAACTATTGTGGAGTTTTCGATGCCTTGCAAGGATCAACTGTCGTCTTAGATTGCACCTGAGGAGGGAAAGTAATGGGTTGAGCTACACAGCTCAGTGGCTAATATATTTATAGCCATCGGTAATTAGCACAAACTCAAGCATATGTAAGTAAATATATCCAGAAATTTTAGCACTCACACTTTATTCAAGGAATTTACACATTCATCACATTTATCTCAGCTCACAAAAACATCTCATAACATATAACAATTAATATGCTTCATAATGAACAGTTCAATTATGCAATGCACATCAATCGGCTCGAGGGTTCCATGAAACAGAATGAGGAAACCGAAGTTTACCCTATGAACAGAAAGAGTCCATTTCGGAGCTCATATGCCACAAGCAGACAGCTGGGAGAGGGCTGTTGTCGACGTGCACGTGACAAACAGAATAGTTCCACTCTCGCCCAAACAGAAACACATAATTATGCTCAAGATTACTTTATCAAAATGATATGCTTTCATGCGTTTTCTTATTTCCTTTCATTTATACAGAATGCCATGATAGATATCAAGGCATAACATGATCAAAATCATAATTTACTTATATCAATTATCATGCTTCTTTTAAGGTATAACGAAATTAGAATCATCATAATCTTTTAACAAATCATTCTTAAAAAATTAATCACATATTCAATCAAAATGTTATGCATCTCTCAATGCATAACATAAAACATATATTCACAAATAGGCAAGAATTGCCC
>JANZLH020000102.1:1427210-1439317 GCA_026770325.2 Erythroxylum fimbriatum
TGGTTTGATTGTTATTACTTCACATGGATCCTGGCTTTCGGGAAGGTCCCGGAACAAAAATTTTTGTTTTTCCGCACTTGTCCATGTGATGGACAACCCGGGATTTTCCTACAGTATCTAGCCTAAACATTAACAAGACGTTTAGTTACACATGCTATAAATGAAAGCAAACATAAAATGAAAGAAAAATAAATAAAAAATAGAGGGGATCATAATTATAAACCTCTCTTTTAGTTCTATCAAAATTTCTTACAAGGTAGAGGTTTGATCTTTTAATCCATTAGATATTTCAATGATTTCTTCATGTTTTCCACTTCTCTAGATCAATATCATCACTTTTGGATGTTATTCATATTTGGAATTGTCTCTAAAAGCCTGCTCTCTCAATTTGCCTCCAAAAACATCTTTTATAGTAAATTATATGGTCAATGCATAAGCTGATACATGGTCGTGCATAACCAAAATCTCTGAAAATCGCAAATCTCCATAGCCTGGGAGAAATGCATAAGATGATGCATGGTTGTGCATCCCTTCTATGCTTTGAATCTTTGTTCTACGTCATGTTTTCTTCCAAATTCCTCCCCTTTATGTCTGTGAGGGTAATTGTACTAAGTAAACACACTTGAAGCGAATTAAGTACTAAATATATGATAAAAGTATAATTTATCAAGCAAAAGTACAGCAAATATAAAGTATAAATATGATCAATTATGCATTTATCAAACATCCCCACAGTTGTGCTTTTGCTTGTCCTCAAGCAAACCATAATCAAAATTATAAATCTTACAACATCAATCCATCATCAATCTCAATTTGTCCAATCATACTATACATCATCATATCATATTGAATCAAATTAAAATGCAATTAGAGTGAAGATATCATACAATTAACTTCCTAAGCAATATTAACAATAATCACATCAATAATCGCTTTGAAATCAAAAGCATAATATTTTACACCTTTACCAAGATTTCACTCAATGCGCTCAAGTATTTAGAATGAAAAGTATCAAAACTCTTAATTAACGCTCAGTAAAATTCTTACCATAGGCTTGCAATAAAGTCACATCCCCACCACATATGTATAAACTCGAAGAAAAAATCAAAAGGTCTTATAAGGTTGTAACGGGGCTTAGGTATGGTATGGTTGGGATAATAAAAAGGTACATTTGAAGGAAATTTACTAGAAAGAACATTACATGAAACTTATTCACAATACACATAAGTCCTTTCATTGCAAAACTAATGGAACTACATACTTATTCTTTTTTTTTTTACATATATAAATATGCTCGATTGTTTTTCTTTCTCTTTCTTTTTTTTATACAATAATTTCGAGCATTCAACATGTACCATAATTAAATAAATATTAGACCATCTAAATATTCAAGTTTTAAATAAGCAAATAATGTAAATAACCTTTAGGTTCAAATCAATAAAAAAGGTCTTCAAATAAAAATGGGATAAAGGTTATATGTGGGTAAAATCAATGACAAAAGCTATGACACAACTTGGTTATTCCTAAAGGTAAATTTAAGGGTGTGGTAATTTTCAAAGAAATAGGCATAAACAAGTTGTTTAATCTAAGTGCCTTCATCATGTCAATGCCTCTAATTTAACAAATATGGTCTCAATATGTATAATAAAAGCGTGTTCTAGAATCAACCTACTACACATAGAAAACATACTTGAAAAAAGAGCTTAATTTTTTTTTGCACTTTTAGGCTCAAAACTCACAAAATGGGTATTACGTGTGTAAATAATATACAATATCATTCAGTTTGATCATCTCAATGATTACTAAAAATATGACTTGGAAAATTAACTTTATTCTAACCATCATCCTTTTGGATACCAATTCAATCAATATTCAACAATATAACATAGTATTGATGGACATATTCAACCAATATCAGTTAATAAGATTCATAATCAAGATTATAATAAGCTTAAAAATATTTAAAATTAATAAACTTGAGAAAGAATCGTTAAAAATTCATTAAACCCATCCCGTTACTTAAAGTTGTACATTGTACCTAAGGTACACAATACAAGTATAAATAAAAGTGAGTGTTTTTTAGTGCTTTCTTAATTATGAAGATTTCCTAATTTCATATCCATCCAATAGTGAACTAAATCCTAGCAAAATATAAAAGAAAGGATATAAAGAAATAAAGATAACATGAAATAAAATCCTATACTAATACATGAAATAGAATCAAAACGAAATAAAACTGAAAATTATCCTAATTCATAGGTTGCCTCCTATGCAGTGTTTCTTTAATGTCTTTATCTTGACGTAACTTTTATGCTTAACTTCATCCTGGATCACTAATCAGTGGCTTGCTTCCACCCCTTTCTCTATAAAATGCTTTCATAGCTTATGAATAAGCCACATGTTGTAGGATGATCAAAGAGACATGATGTATTAAGTTAGTAAAACCAAATAACTATAGTAATGCCCGTTTAAATGACAATCTGTTAATAAAATGAGGGATAATGAAACTTCCTAAATCATTAGCTAACTCAAACAGTTTGTCTTGAGGAAGTGGGTTCGTACTTAAGGTCACTACTAACACCTCATAAGTAGTTTCCTTACTTGGTTCCTCCGCTAGTTCTTCCTCAACTACCTTTGTCCATTCTTCTTCTTCTTCTTCATGGACAAAGGTTTTTAAGTCATCTTCTTTAATTACCTTCTACCACTTCTCTACTTTTCCTTATTAGATGAAGGCTTCTTCGGGAAACTCTTTTTGGAATTCATCCATGAAGTCAATCATTGTCTTTTCTTCACTCTGTTTCGTTAATAGGCTCAAATAATATTTTGCATTATGCTCAAGATATTTAGGTGAAGAAACCCTTTCTTTGAATTCGCATAAGCTAGCTTTAAGTTTAGCAATGTATTCCATTAATGTATCTATGATATTTGCTTCCTCTTCCTTTTCCTCTTTTTCTTCTACTGGGAACTTTTCTTCGTTGCTGAAGGTGATTGCCATTCCACATTATGTACGGTTTGTTTAAGTAGAACTAGGTAAACTCCCTTGCTTCTCATCAAATATTATCATCGCCAGTTGATTGATCTGATTCACCAAATTCTGTATACGAACGTCTCTTCCCAAGGCCTTATGATTGATTCTTGGATAAATTCGGCCACCATACCTTCCAGAGTTGGGATGTTTGGTGTTGTAAATATCTAGTTGGAACATACTTGTTCCATCCATAAGCATAAAAGTTGCTCCATTTTGAATTGTAGCTATTCTCATATAACGCACCTTGAGGTTGATTGTACATGTTCGGTCGCTCACATATATGTGTTAGTGCTCAACATTCATGATTGTAGTGATAACTCCAACCGATGTCATAACACAACCTAAATACTAGTTGAGCCTCTGAAAACATGTCTTAACACCTCTCTCTCCCACATGGTGATGTTGAAGATTGTGAAAATATATCCCGACTTTTATAAAAGTATTGTCTACTCCATCCTTCCATTATGAGTTATGGCTATGACAATAACTCTTCAATCCTATACTAAACCAAAAACTCAAGATCAAGTAGAGAAATTTAAAAGATAGTTAAATGAATAAGCCATGAATACAATATAATAAGAAATAAATATAAAAGCTTAATTAAGAAAAGAAATAAAAATAAAACAGAATAAAATAAAATAAAGAAAAGTGGCTAGAGTAATAAAATAAAGGCTTTCCTAATATCACTATCCCCGACAACGATGTTAAAAACTTGATTGACCTATTTATGAGTGTCAATATTGTAATACTCGCAAGTGCACGGCATAGCAGTAGCTAGTATCGTAAGTACCGATTGATCCCATGAGAACAATGATTACTAGTAATTGCCTTTTTCCTATTATCTAGCCTACGGATTAATTTTGGATTTTAATAAAGAAAAATAAAACTAAAGTAAATAAAATAAATGGGTAACGATATTAAATAGAGAATTAAGGAAACACTAAGAAAATTATTTATATCAGAAAATTATTATCTAGGTTTCAAATCCCCCTAAACTATTAACATATTGATCTTTTATTGAGCAATTATTTCATCGATTTATTATACTGTGGAGATCCCTACAGTATGCTAGTACCTGATCTTCAGTCTACTAACAACTAATCCAAAGGTTTTCAATTGAATTACTGAGGTTAAAGTTTACAGGATTGCTTTACCGATTTATGAATTCCTTTACTAGGTTTGACCCTAATTTGAAAGAATTATGTCATCCTATCTCTAGGTTGCAATCAACTCCTTCCAATTATGGTAGATCTATTTAAACATAGGATTTCTCAATCTTTACTATGAAATTAGATTATGAACTAATATTCTCGGGTCTATTAGAACATATACTAAACATGTAATTTAATCACAATATATCAATAAACCCAATTGTATTAATAAAAGAATCAAAACATATTAAAGTACCAACATAGGGTTTATATAATATAAACACTAATGAGGCGGTTAGTTACACATTATCAAAAATGAATAAAAAATACACTAAAAGAAAATTGGAGAAATGTATTGCCTGGTGCACGACCATGCATCCCTTCTGTACATCAAGTCTTCATTTTATGCCATATTTTTGTCCAAATTCTTCTTCTTTAAGTCCGTGAGGGCAATTATATTTTGTAAACACACTTAGAAGGCATTAAGTACCAAATATACGATAAAAGTATAAAATATCAAGCAAAAATGCATCAAATATGAACAATTATGAATCTATAAAAAAGCATTTTAATTTATCTTATTTCTTTATGGAGAAATTAGAAAACCTATGATTAATTCACACAAACTTAGAGTCATTCTAATATCATGTTTTAAATGTAATACGAACTTTATTGATTGACCTAAGATTAATTATGAACTTATATAAATAGAGATAATGCAGAAATATAGATATTTTACTATCTATTTCTATTCAAAGAAGCTTTTGAGTAAACATATCAACCTTCGAATAATTTATTAAAACTTTCAATCATCCTTTATGAAACTTGCTTGAAATCAAGCATACGAGATCTTTTTTTAATACCTTTTCTTAATTATCAAGTTCCTTATGTTTCAAAGCCCAAAAGATGAGGTCTGGTCTAAAGAGTCTTCTAAAACATGGTGAAATCTTATGGGAGACTTTAGAACCTTCTAGAACATGGTAGAAGCCTATGAGAGCTTATGGAAGCTTATAAATATTGTGGAACATTTGTAGAATGATGTAGATAGATGCATAATGTACATGAAACATGTAGAATAGTATAGCGTATTCTAGAATATCAATGTAGATCTTTAGATCAAGTAGATCTTGTTCACCCATTATAGCAAGGAACTAGTATATATACCCCTTAGAGGTTGACCTTATTTGTATCATAGTATCAATGATCATAAAAAGAGAGTTCTTTAATGGAAGTGTCTTTCCATTTTCCCATATTACTTCTCCCTTTGGAAAATTGTTTCATGTAGTAAGGCTGAATTAGTAATGAAAGCATACTCAAGCGCCAAACAAGCATTGGTAAAAGTCCATGCCCATTATAAGTGATATTAGAGCTTTGTTTGAGATCTTTTGCATACCATCAAGATGGCTGGCTCAAGTGACGTTATTCGCAAAGGAAGGGAGGTCAAAAGCATTCCTCCGACTAATAAAGGCAACAGAGATAAATCCAATACAATAGATATCATGACTGAAGTAATGGCTAGGTTCTCCAAGTTTGAGATCACCATAAGGGAATATCTGGAGAGGATCAATGATTAGAACCAAATAATGGAGGAGCTAGAGAAGGAGCAATGTATACCCTAAGAAGAGATGAATGGGACCATCAATACCATTACCTCTGATGCTTCCGAAAAATTGAGTTCCTTGGAAACTTCTCTTGTCTCTAAAAATATGGAGAAGGAAGCTCGAGCTAAGTTGAGAAGGCTTACACACTTGAGGAGCATTCAAGAATATGTTCAGGAGTTTCAAGAGGTATTGCTAGAAATATTTGATTATTCAGACAAGGAAGCTTTCTTTGCTTTTTACGATGGTTTACAACTATAAGCCAAGACCGAGTTAGAGAGGCAAGGAGTGCAAAACCTTACTAGTGTCATTGTGGTAGCTAAGTTCCTTTATGAAGTAAGGATGGATGTCCACCACTCCAAGTCCCAAAATAGTGGTAAAGGAGAAGATGGCAAAGAGAAGAAGCAATGAAAGAAAGGAGCTTATAAGCATGGCAAGCTGAAGGAGGGTTTAAGCAAAAGCCATAAGGAAGATAAGGGTGGAGAACGTCTCATATTGAAGTGTTAACTTTGCAATAGACCTCATCAAATTAAAGATTGTTTGAAGAAGAGTAAGTTTGTCACACTTGAAGAAGAAACCTCAAAGGGTCGGTATAAGGAAGGGGTGGATCCTTAGAAGTCCCTTATGCCATAAATTACAAAGTTGGGTTATCAAAAAATGAGAAGAAATGACAGTTATTTGTAGATGCAAAGATTGGTAGATAAGGTTTGAGAGCCTTGGTGAATACTGGTGCTACAAACAACTTCATGAAAGAAGAAATAAAACAAGTGGTTAGGACTCAAGTACACACTAAGTAATGGTTGAATTAAGGTAATAAAATCAAAGGACAAAAGCATATGTGGCATGGTGAAAAATGTGGAGATTCATGTTGATGAGTGGCATGGTTACTTATATTTTTCTATTGTTCACATGGATGGTTTATAGGTGGTGTTGGGTACGAAGTTCATAGATAAGATGAAATCTATTCCAATTCTATTTGCATACATCATGTGCATCATGGATGAGGGAAATACAAACATAGTACCCTTATCCCAGGAGGTACCAACAAAGATCGAAACTCTTTATATTACTTAACTCTCCAAAGATGTGGAGAAGTTAAAGCCAACGTTCTTAGTGGTGATTAAGGAGGGAAATATCACTACCACTCTTAAAGAGTTACTTAAGGAGATTGCTTGCATCCTTGAGGAGTAGAAGGATGTCATGCCACTTGCGTTTCCAATCACCAAGAAGAGAAATGGATCTCAAGAATCAGTTGGAACCTAGTGCCAAGCCCTTGCTATAGTCCCCTATCATACAACACCACTAGAGTTGGAAGAGCTAAGGAACTTTGAGATGCATGATACATCCAACCTTCTAAGCTCCTATATAATGCACTGGTATTTTCTCAAAATAAACATGATGGATCACTTCGAGTATGCATATACTATCAAACACTAAACAAGGTGACCATGAAGAATAAGTATCTCATTCTATGAATAGATGAATTGTTCATTCAACTTGGAGATTTAAGGTGGTTCTCCAAGTTTGACTTAAGGTCGGGCTACTATCAAGTAAGAATTGTAAAGGGAGATAAGCAAAAAACTACTTATGTGAGGAAATATGGAGCTTTTGAATTCTTAAACATACTATTCGATCTCACTAATATGCCCAAAATTTTTTGGATACTTATGAACAAGGTACTACATCCTTTCTTGAATCACTTTCGTATTTTTTATTTAGATGACATTGTTATGTATAGCAAGTCACTGGAGGGGCATGCCCTACATTTGCAACATATCTTCCAAGCTATAAGGGACATTGAATAATATGTCAAGAAGGAGAAGTATCCATTTGAAAATCTGGAGGTAGTGTTATTAAGGCGCATAATAGGAAAAGGAAAGTTAAGGATGGATGGATCCAAGGTGCAAGCCATTCTCTGACGGAAGCCACCAAAGAAGGCAAGTGAATTGAGATCCTTTCTTAGGTTGGAAAACTACTACTGAAGGTTCATCCATCACTACTCTTCCATTGCGATGCTCGTAACAGATAGTTGTTGAATGCAAAATACACTACTAGTCTTATGCTCAAAACCAAAAGTATACGGGTTGTACTTGTAGTTGAAAGTTGATATCGATCCCACGAGGATTGTGTTTAGACACCAATTAATTCAGGTTGTTCTTTGTTTAAGACATCGTTTCAATCGAATTTAAAAAGATAAGTAAAATAAAGACAAGTTAAAAGTAACAGGGAACAACACAACCTAAACCCAAATCATAACTAAGACTTGGAGAAAATCAAGATTAAACATTAGGACTTGTCATTATCCCTATTTGCTCCCCTCCGATTAATTGATTTTCAAAAATTCTAGCTACCCTCTCTCAAGGTGTAACTAAATGTCACTAGTTAAATAAATTGGAATTAACTTTGGGATCTCTCGATGTGCAAAGCCTTTCCTAAACATTCAACTAAATATGAAGCTATCCTATAAGCAGTGTATTGATCTATTGAAATCTCTTCCTAATAAATCAATAACTTGATATTTATAGGTCTATTAATCGTCAACTCTTATTATACAATTAACACAGATTACTAAGCTCACTCTATCAGTTTATTGCAATGTTTAAGCACAATAAATAACATAAACATGTATATCATTAAATCAATAACCAAAGATTCACAAATAGTTTAGCAACAAACCCTAAAAATTGTTTTAGCCAATCATAATATCTATAACATCCCCAACAATCAAATAATCCATGATAAACATGCTAGAAGAGAAAGAAATTGAAATAAGATTGGACGGGGCAGCTCCACCTCTTCTTTGCCCAATCTAGAAAATATGGATGACGGTGTGCTCTTTGCCTAATCGGGAATGAAACCTTGAATCTCCCCTATATCTAGGCTTCTCAATCTGTCTTTTATCTCTAGGAAGCAAGTTCCACAACCCTTGAGTGGCTTTCGGGACTCTACGTCTTATACTTGTGCTTCCCTCGATCGTGGGTTAACTTAATAGAAATTTTCTCCATATATTTCCCACGATCGTGGTTTCTTGTTTTTTTCGGCAGCTCCACTTTTCTTCTCTTCTCTTGGTCCCTAGCTCAATCACAAAGGTGTCTACCCTCCATTCCTACTCCAAAATGATCATTTCCTACCCTAAACCAGTATCAAACACAAAAGAACAACCATGAAGATCAAACTAAACAAAAACACATAAAACAAGTCCTAAAACACAATAATACTAACCTATCATGCAAGAAAAACATATCAAATACTTAGAAAAACACATACTAGTGCACAACTATCAACTTCCCCACACTTAAATCCTTGCTTGTCCTCAAGAAAAATCAAACACAACTAATCAATTCTATCACTTCATTTTCATAAAGATCAAAGCATGCAATCCCTGAAAGTTTAGCCAACTCAAGTATAAAACTATTACACATATCATGAATAATTTTCATTAGTGTACATAATTAAACACAATTTTTGGCACCATCATTCAAAGATAAGTATAAATACATAATGAATCTTCCTCACAGTGTCACTCATTTCTCTCATTTTTTTGATGGTTAGTGTTTCGTTCTTGCTAATACACCAATTCTCCTCTACAATGATTACATGCATAAATAGATCAAAAGGGCTTGTTTCGGGTTGTAATGTGGTAAGGGTAAGGTGGGTTAAAAAAGCTAAAGGGTTTAAGACAAGCATGCATAAAGTAATAAGTGAAAAAAGGGATACAAAATAGATTCTGAGATATACAAATGTAAATATACTACTACTTCGCACTTATTGATGCTACCAAAATGTTCTTCCTTTTTTTTTTCTTTTTCTCTTTTTCTTTTTATATAATTGAAGAAATAACAAACAAAATAGCAATTAGATACAATGTGATCGAAGAGTAGAAGTATCACGAAATTCATCTTGGAAAGAAAAAATTATACCAAAATCCCAAACTAGCGCATCACTTAATACTTTACTAAGCTAGTGAATGGGTAGGCTAATAAGGTTTTGGGTTTTAAAATATGATGTGTTTTCAAGAAACAAAAGGGTTAAGGCTCAACGGGGCTAAAAAAGGATAATAACAAGGGTAGATCGTTTAAGCCAAGGGTTATCACAATCATTTCTATTAAGCATGAATCTAGTAGACTCAAACCAATTCAAAGCAAGTTCTGAAGGTAGTAATCTAAAGTGTCATCACACACTTAAATAAATATGATGACTATAGATGGAGTCATACAAGCTCAATCCTTATATTGGCTCAAATGAAAATTCATTATACATCTCTACACTACCTTATTGCTCAAATGTCACATTTTGAGTAAGCTTATGCAACCAACTATTTTTCATCAGTCAACCTGAGTCACTCTCTACTCAAGTAGCCTAATCCAAGTTCAAGCATAAATTTAATCTTATTCCAACCAGCATGACAAAATCTCATGGAAAAACACATAAAAATGATTTAGGTGTGGTTCCATTGCTTAATACAACACAACATCAAACAACAACCTAATATGCCTAAAATATGCATCCTAAACAGTAAATAAAACAAATTTAAACGATGCAATTAACAAGGCAAATGTTAGCTCCCCACACTTGGACAACACATTGTCCTCAATGTGATAAGGCAACCACAAAATGAAATCAAAACATCAAACACAACATCAACGAATCAAACAAATAACACAACTAACAAAGTAAATAAAACAATATAAAAAGTAAAGGGTAAGAAGGCTTATGGGGATTGAGGTGGTGAAGGCGTAGGAGAGGGGACTTAAATCTTCTTTGTCTGCATGAACTTGAGGAACTTCTTTTCATCTACTGCTGCTCTTTGTGTACTTGTCACATTTGGTTTTTGAGCTCATTAATTTATAGCATCATTTGTTATTGATTTGTGGCCATCTAATCATGAATTTGCTGAAACCGATTAACATTTGTTGTTACTGTTGAATCCTCTTCGACTGCTTCTTGTCGGGGCTTCGGTGGCGCTTAAGAGGTGGATGGTTAAGACATGTCTGCATTCTTGCCCTTCTTGTTCTTAACCACATTATGCGTCTGAGGATTTCGGACCTCCATAGAATAGAGCTCCAAAATTTTAGAGCGTCTTAAATATGATACATCAAAGACATCATAGTTAGTAGTATGCACAGTATCCACATCAAGATGATAAAACGAGGGCAAAGCAGTGACAATATAAGCCATAACAAAATATGAGCTTTTCTTTTTAACGCAACTCACAATAGACCTAAAAAAGCGATACGAGATATTTATTTTAACTTTACGATCCATGCACTAAAGAAAGAAAAATTCTCTAGCAGAACACTTATTGCTTTCAGTTTCATTAAAGACAATTAAGCACATATATTTGTGAAGCAATAAGTGGTCAGTGCTACGAATTAAGGTTTTCGGTGCATTCCTAGAAACAAATGTGTTTTCACCCAGAAGGCTTTTCCAATAGTCATCTACATAGAAGTCATCATGATCATCTAAAATTTTAGTGTTTAACAAATCAAAAAGTGCACGAATGACTGTATAATTGAGCTTATAAACATGACCACCTATTCTAAGCCAAAATGTATCCATTTTAGGATTATAACGCACAGTGGTAAAAAATTCAACAATCATCATGGGGTATATCGATACATCACAATGAATTAACCGACCGCAACCAATATTTGCAGTTAATTGTTCAATATTATGCCTCAAACCAAGAGTTTCTATCATTCAAAATCAAAGTATCTTGAAGGAAGCTGTTAGTAAAATTGTGCAAATTGACATTAATTGCATTATAATTCTTCTAAGGACAATTGATACTGCAAATTATTATTTTATATTGCAGGAGAAAAAGGAGTCAAAAAGATCAGAAAGTCAATAGCGAATCACTCCGCATCTAGAAGAACGCACGTCGCGACGAACAAGTCACTTCCACACAGCGTGACGAATAATTATGCATTCGTCGCGACGAGTCAGTCGTTCGCACACGTCGCGACGAATATTTATTCATTTGTCGTGTACGAACAGGCGGGCACCCGGACTCTACTCAGACTCTTCACTCACTGTGGTGACCCGGCCCGTATCCATCTTCTATAAATCTGCCGAACTTCACGATATACAAAGTCGGCTAGACAACGAGAGGGAGAGAGACGAGAGGAAGAGAGAAGAGAGAACACCGAGCGGAAGCTGTCGCCGCCCAGGGTTCCCTTCGGGGTTCCCTGGTAACTTTTTCTGTATAGTTTTTATCTTTTCTTTTTGCAGCCGCTGTCCACCGTAGCTAGCTTGGAGTGGTTGCGAGTCGTGAGGCTTCCGGTTGCTATGCGTGGCTAGGCGTTCTTATCCTCTTGACGATGCAATGAT
>JANZLH020000102.1:1477157-1493636 GCA_026770325.2 Erythroxylum fimbriatum
GGTTCGACCGGTGGTTGAACCGGTCGAACCGGTCAAACCGGTGACCAGTAAGGCCACCGGTTCAATGACCGGTCCGGATTTCAGAACCTTGCTTCTAAGTAAGTAGCTATAAAAACTAAATGAAAAGAATGTATAGATACCGCTACATTACAATAGCTAAACCTAGAGAAGATGGAGCACCTATAGATACTAAATGAATAAAAAGCAATAAAACGAAAAGAATGTAAAGATACCATGTTACACCTTAAATAATGAATAAAAAGCAATAAAATGAAAAGAATATAAAGATACCATGTTACACCTTAAATTAAATGATAAGAATTACAAGGCACTATCAAAAATGTTGACTGTGTCCTGTTAGAAAACTAAGGAAACGTTTAAAAAAAAAAAAAGGAAACAAATCTGCCACTTTTGACAATTCTGGTTATAAAACGTAGTTATAAACACAAAAGGAAAATATAAATATCCCTATTCTTCCTTAGATTATAGCATAAAGGAGCTGCTTTGCAATGCAATGTATGAAACAAGCTCCCCAAGGCTGTGGTAGCTAGGTTCTCATTTCTAAATTAAACATAAAATGAAATTTCACTTTGGATCATATTTCATTATTGTTCGATCGTACCAATGATGGAGCAATCCCTGTTGCAGTGTAAGGCAAAAAGGTTCTGCCCTTTCCATTGGTAGTGAAAACCAAAAATTATTTCAAAAAACAAGGGCCTCCTATTTTCACAAGTCCAACTTCAAAGTTTTTTTACTAGTTCACATTCATCCAATATCAAGTCAAATGCTGGAAATATGCTCAAAGAGGTTATAATTGCATGGCACCTTGATATGTCCATCTTCATGAGATGCAACAAGTATATTCTGGTTAGCAGTTAGAGACAAGACAGAGGTCACAGATCTTGGCATGTCTTCTCCCAACACAGTCAAAATACTATGGTCAATTAGACTCCAAAGATGGATGGTTCCATCCCAACTCCCGCTGTAGAGAACCCCACCATATGCTATCAATGAGGAGACTACTGATTTATGACCTTCCATTCTGCAAATTAAGGTTCCATCCTAGTATAAACAGAAAGTAAGAAAATTTCATACAACTCGTAGAATCATGTAGATCTAAAAAACATGTCAAATGGTGAAAAAGGAAGGAATTACCTGTATCGACCATGCCTTAATCAATCGATCTCCACTACCAGTGTAGAGATGACCATTCCCAGCTGTGGTTAGGGCATGTATACCACTATATCGCCAATCTTTTTGCTCACACCATTTTTTCAATGGTTCTTGCCCGAGGGGATTGTTGAGGTTCCAAAGAAATATGCCTCCTCCACTATCTCCACTGATGCATAATGGTTGTTCTTCATCTGCATAAGTCACAGCCATGACTTTGTGTTCATGACCTTTAAATGTGTGTACATGAGAAAAGTCCTGCATAAACATTTACCAAGGAAGCTCACAGAAAAAATGAAAAAAAAAAAGAAAAAAGAAAAGAGCAATGTCATCACATCTTGCCTTTACAGTACTTACCTGCAAAGACCATACCCGGATTGATTTATCAAATGAGGAGCTAAACAGAAATCCCCCTGAAAGGATAAAAAGAATGAATCTCAGAGAGAATCGGATATGATTACTACATCAAAAGCCTCTGTCAATCTTCCCCTCACAGGGTAGCAGAAGGCTTTGTACATAATCAAATTACCCAACAAATGAAAATCAAATCAATGTGGAACAAGATAGCTCAATAACAGTGAATAAAAATTTAAGATAAAGTTGATGGGATAAAGAAACTTGCACTCTCCTACTCACTGCATTTCCTAATCCAATCCTCTTATTTTAATATTTTCTAATTAAAAACTTATGATAGTTTAAAGTTAAATCATCTAAGTCCTTTCCTTCAACTCCTTTACAAATTTGTTGACGTGTCAATAAATGGATTATCAAGTGTAATATAAGTGTCAGCTAAAGTTAAGGAAATTTTCTTTATTTTTCCTTGAATGTTTTAGAACTTAAACGTAAAAAGATGTAAGCATTGTCTATTCCTAAACCAGAACATGCTTAAGAAACTGAATATAGACCAGAAAATGGAGTCAGAAGAATCAAGAAACCATTCAATTTAAAAACTTAAACTGGAGGATGAAGACTCAGAAGTGCTCAAAAATTATTCATACACACCCCCACATCAAGTGCAAACAAATTACAATAAATCACAAATCTTAAGTAAAGAAGGCCAGGAAAGTTGAGATTGAGACCCTTCAATCATAGAAGGCTTTGATACCATATTAAGAAACTATATATCCAAAAAGCTTGAGTTGTTGGGTAAGGTCTGCGAAATGATTTAATTACTTTTATAGCAAAAGGGACTATAGACCCTGACAAGACCTTTTGCAGCTTAGATCACCAAAGGCTTCATTCATCATGAAGAAACATGTTTTATGATAGATATTGATAGAAAAGAAGACGCAGGCCCAAGACCATTTCAAGTATATTCTAGAAGGAATAAAGGTGCAGAGGGAAAAAGACAGCAATCGGTTATGTGACAAAAAGGACAAAAGGACAAGCAATCGGTTATAGGGGAAAGGTTGTAAGAGGTATATAAGGGGGGTAGTTATGACAGATGGGGGTAGCAATCAAGTATAGACTTATTGGGCAAAATTTTCTCTGCAGCGGGTTACTATCCTGGGGGCTGTTCGCAGTCATTGTCTTCTTTTATTTTCAGTATTTGGGACTCTGTTACGAATTGAGCTGTATTGGTCATTGGGTGTTAACAATTACCAGTTACAGAAGTAATATATTTTACGTTCATCTCCTTCAATTTCTTGTTTGTGTTCTTTCCTCTACCAGATATGGATTAAATCTTTAAGGACTTAAGCTCAATGGATGACCCAAAAAACTACAGATCTCTTATTGTTGTATAAGATGGGGATAAATGGCACCGTCCTACACATCTACAAGTCACTATTTAAGATTGAGGTCATTCATATGCTCACTGTCTCACACTAAATATTGCATTTTCTCTCTTTAACTTTACTAATTTGATCATTGGAGGCCAAATGCCAGGAAACACTCCGACATTTGGTTTTACAGGTTTGTTGAGACAAAACCCACAGACCAGGCCTAGACCATACCCCAACCCATCAAAAGAGACCTGTTTCCAGTCAATTCAGCTCAGCTCCATCGAAATCACTCTGTATCACCAGGAAGTTACAACCCAAAATCACACAGAAGTACCCATAATATGTCAATAAAAGAATTAAAAATAACTTAAGTGTCTACAATAAGTTGTAAGCTTGCAGCTTGCATTTTCAGCCATATACGTATACACGTGTTGATAATTACGAGCTCTGATGCACTATGATATAAACAGGACATATACTACCAATGGTCATGTGCCTTGCAGCTACTACGAAACTGAAACTCAAATCATGTTATGCACTATCAACAAGCATTTCTTTATGATATAACGAAGGTGGATAGAAAAATAAATCTTCAGTTTCATGAGACACCTAATATAAGCCCTTAACTGAAAAAACACTTAACCAGGAAGGCCATACACGGAATATTAAATTGGATCATTATCTTGCAAACAGAAAGTACCTACCTCCAATTGTCAATCCAGTAATACAACCAAGATGCCCCTGAATATCTTTGACTTTGATATTCCCCTTCTCAAGGGCATTGGTGAAAATTTTATTATCCTTTATCCCTTCAATTTGAGCTTGATTTTCTTCATCGAACTTTACTGGCCCCTGAAACTTGTCCATTCCAGGCTCGTCTGGTTTACCCTCAGGCACTTTACACAGTTTTCCATTAACTAAGCATCGGCCCCTAGGCTGCTCATAGATAGCCTCGTTGAATCCTAGCATGGAATCAAACTGGCTTTTAAAAATCAACTTCCTAACGCATTTCAAAATATCAGAAACAACGGGACGACTTCCAGGATCAAAATTCAAACATCTACAGAGAGTTTGCTGGAGACATTTAAACTCCTCACTACATTTACTTAGAAACATGGAACTTACTTTCTCCATCAAAATCTCGCTAAAAGAATAACAGTCTGAATAGCTCTCTTCATTTCCTTTCAAAATAACATGACGCAGAGAATCAACCAGCTCTTCAGTAAATTGTCCCCCAAGGAGAAGTCTAAGCAAAATACAAGCTAGCGACCACACGTCTGAGTTATGCCCAACAGAATAACTAAAGTTACCACGCTCCATCTCTGTCTGCTCCTTTGAAATATCAAATAACACCTCTGGGCTAACAAAGACGGCACATTCGACGATTTTCCCAATCGTCAATCCCATGTCCTTCTCACTAATCATTCTGCCACTGTTCGCAATCTTGTGGATCATCCCTCCTGTCACCAAAACCTCGCTGAGATTTAGAGTTAGGCGACCAAAACCGTCCAGTTCAAAGCAGGAAAACCCAAAACAACCCAACGCTAACCCCTCCAAATGCAAAGCAAGCACTGCTTCACATATTTCCATACCTATCATCGCAAAACAAGGTAACCCATCTTCACTTAAAACATCACCAAAATTAACTAACATGTCTTCTGCTGTCCAATTCAGTTTCCTAAACACCAAATACAGAGACCCATCTTCCAAATCACCCCACAAGCCATAAACCTTATTGACCCTACGCTGCCTCGAACACATTTTCAAAACCAAACCCAATTCACCTCTCACTTCCTCTTCC
The DNA here is from genome assembly GCA_026770325.2 of Erythroxylum fimbriatum. NCBI lineage: Eukaryota > Viridiplantae > Streptophyta > Magnoliopsida > Malpighiales > Erythroxylaceae > Erythroxylum > Erythroxylum fimbriatum. Next base: position 1,481,853 of record JANZLH020000102.1, read on the forward strand.
ATTTCACTCAAAAGTTTCAGTATCCTTGCAGCATAACTGAACTTAAACACGGAACCTTTCCCATTACAGTCAAAAACATCACTCCCCACCTTAAAAAGCTTAACCTTTTTGTTACCCTCCCTCAGCAACCCATCACCTTTTCCTTTCTCCTCCATAAAAACAGCATCTCGGGGCATAATCCACTTCTTCCAAGTGATATAAAACTCATCCGACCACAAACGAGGCAAGAACTCAACTCGGTCAACATTGACGTCATCCCGCGACCCTTCTCCAGGAAATTTTGAATTCTGGAGGTGATGAGCGATGGCGGTGCCTGGAATCAGTCTTAGGAGATCGATATTTTTGGGGAGAGAAGATGGTCCTTGAGGTGATGGGTATTTGACGAGCTGTGTACATGCCGGACAACAAATTGTCTGCGGGTACTTCTGTGGGATGTTTATTAGACAATACTCGCAGGCTGTGTGCCCGCATGCGAGCACTCGTGGAATTGTGCACACGCCGTCGTAGGTCTGCAGGCACACTGGACACTCAGGCAGCTCCGGCGAGTCCATCCTCAACTGACGATCACAACGTTCGTTTCCAGTTTTTGTTCTTCTATTTTGTTGTCGTCTGGAAAACGTCGCATAGGCTGTTAGAAACCTTTAGCCAACTCACATAAAAACACCCCAGTTTGATATAGTTGATTATTCATCTTAATCTCAATGTTTTTAATTTATTCACCTTAGTTTCTGTATTTTTTATTTTCATTCAAGATATCCCAATTGGATATTTTCGGATAAATTTATTCTTAAATTATTGAAATACATTTTTTTAATCTCTTGATTCCAAGGGCAAATTTGTTCAAAAATACCCAATTGAGGTATCTTGAATGAGAATAAAAAACACAGGGATTAAGGTGAACGAATTAAAAACACAAGGGCTAAGATGAATAATCAAGTATATCATAAGGGTTCTTTTATGGGATTTGCCAAACCTTTAAAACGAATTCATTGAAAAATTAGATTCAATTATATTAATAAAATTGAATTCGATTTATACCGTTTGTAATAAATTTAGTAATGTTAGAAATAAATTTAACTATATTATTTAAAATGAGCATAAATATACTAAAGAATGAAAATGAATATTATTATTATAATTATGTTAATTATTTTATAAGAACGAATGATTACTATTATTATTAACAGTAGTTGATTTATAAACTAATTAATTAATTAATTGTAATATTTTAATGAATGAATAAATTATATTTTAATTAATTATATTGTTGTTAATTAATTATTAATAATATTTTAATTAATAATTTTTGGAATCCAATCAAATGAAGCACAAGAGAGTGAAAAGTGAAGTAGTCCAAAGAATGAAATAGCAATAGCGCAAGATGCTACTTTTGAATGGCACAAAGTGACTTTGGATAAGAAATACAAGGAAAGAATTATACTCAATAAAAACTCACAATAAATATATAAACTTTGATAAATAAAAACAATTTTTTATTCAAAGATATCTTCCTTAAGTTTTAAGGTAATTGAATTCTTATGCTTGAAGGAATGAATTCAATTTATAAAAAAGATGAATTTCAATTAGACGCATGAATTAAATTCATCTATTTTTTGTGCTTCCAAATACTTGAATTGAATTTGAATTGAATTGAATTCATCCTTTTCCAAGCACCCCTTAGTTGCTTTAGGCTGGTTTTCCCTTTGGACAATTTTGCCCCTAACGATTAAAATTTTCCAATAAAGAGAAAAAGGATTTGTTTATAATGTTTGAAGTCTTTGATTTAGGGATTAACGTCGTTTCTTAGATTTAAAAACTAAATAAAAAGTTAAAATAGTAAAATAAGAAGTTTAGTATTTAAAATATTTAATTGATATTAAATTATTATAATTTAAATAATTTTAAAATTTTAAAATATAATTGATTATTAATCAAATAATTTTAATTTTAATTAAAATTTTGTTATATTAAAATTAATTAATTTTATAATTGTAAATTAAAATTAATTAATTTATTGTAATTTACAAAATTTTATTAATTTATAAAAATTAACTTATTAATTAAAAAACTTATCGATGTTTAACAATAAGAGTTATTAAAGTAAAATAAATTACATACTTAAAAATTGAAAAAAAAATAAATGGTTCAAAATTTTGGCAATTAAACCGGTTATTTTGAATTTTTCAATCATTTGCTCTTTCCGATTTTAGATTTCACAATTTGGTTTCTTTTGCTCTATCGCGAGTGGTCCTACGTTAATTTTGATACTGATGGTTATGTCCAACTGATTTCTTTACTAGGTTTCAATTTGGTTTCTTTTGCTCTATTAAGTCTGATCCTTCATTGGTTAAACATCATAGTTTGATTAACCTTTTTGTTTTGTTTATTCACTTGTTAATGTCACTGCGGGGTTTTCAAAATGAATCAGATTGCTTAAGTTGTAAGACCTTGTTGTGCTTTATATTATTGTTTAGGTCTAAAAGAATTCACTCGCGCATTTGGTTATTTGTGTATGGTGTTTCCTTTTGTTTTTATTGGCCTTCTTATAAAGAGATGGAACTTTTAAACTTTCCTTATTGTTATTATGTTGTTTTGCCCGTATGTCTACTATTTGTGATTATGTAATAGGAAGATTATGGCAAGTTTAAGAAGTTCCATGCTATATTCCTTGTTGTTGTTCATTGTTATTCTTTCGCTTCAGCAAATGTATAGTGGACAATTGGCATCCACAGAGTTGCTTACAATATTTGGAGGCTTCATCAACTATTTATTCTTTCTTGTGCTGTTAACTTTGAGTTCACAAATCTTCATTGTAGGTCTATACGTCCTTAATGCTTATGATTTGTTTTAATTGAGGAATAGAAAATGGATGACCTTTGAGTTCAATTTTTTAATCCCATCATTGTTTACAGATTTGTGAGGCAATATTTGGTGTATGTGTACTAGGGTCTTTGAAGAATCTATTTTATTTGGTGTATATGTACTAGGGTCTTTGAAGAATCTATTTTATACATGTTTTTAATACCTTTGTTGTGTTTGATTTCTTTTATTTGCCTATCCTTTTTCATGGAGGGTAGGATAAGGAAGATGTGAGGTTGGAAAATAGGGAAAGAACAATATCAGAGCTAATTAGTTGCATTGGTAAATTTTGTTTGAGCTTCTTATAGTTAGGATTTTTCTTCTCAGCTTAGGCTCAAGGCTTTCCACTCTACTTTATGCTTTTCATTCCATTTAATTCTTTTAATACCATACCTTAGCTTAGCTTACATCAATCCTAATAATTACTATAATTTGATAACCAATTTACATTCTGGTCGGCACGTACTGATGCAATGATAACCAATAGAAATTCAAAAGTCCACAATAAGCCTTTAGAGTGGGGTCTTCCATTAAGTTAAGGATTCACTTTCATGATTATTATTGTACAATTCATTGGAATTTTTCAGGAAACTTGTGGCATAAAGACTAGGTGTGGTGCTGGTGAGTCTAATTATAATTTTGTTACGTAACAATTACAAGAATGGATAGACTTCTTATGTAATCGCTAACTCATTCCTAAGCTTTACAATTTTTTAGCATCCAATGACACCGATTTTCTCATATCACACTTGAATTGGTTTTTGGCAATAAATGAGATGTTGTCCTTGCACTTGGTCCTAGTCTGTACTTTATTTGTAGCACCTATAGACTACTGTTAAACACCTAAGTCTCGTATAAGCACCGGAGAGCCTTGGCCAATGCTTTGACATTCAAGATGATGAAAGAAGGCAAAGATTTGCGAGTAGGCCAGGAAAATGGGCATTGTCGATGAGTTGACATGCATTGGTGCACATTGACGGAAATCCTCGACAGGATGAAAGATTCAGATGAGAGTCCAAAAGCTAACTAGAAATGAACCTTGAGTTGAAGGTTAGCTAGATCACAAGCATGATGATGGCCTACGAAAGCTCAAGGTAACTTATTAATTAATTTCATTTTCATCCATATTTCATGTCTAAGTGTGTATGACCATGCCAAAATGAACAAATCACTCATTTACCCATGTCTTTTACGTCAAGTATCATTATGTCTCTTACTATACTTAAATGCACTTAATTTATTATGTTCACTTCTTAATACACCCTAGGCACGCTATAATACTTCTAGGGTATATGTTGAGGCCTTACATTTTTCTCCCCCTTAAAAAGAATTTCGTCCTCGAAATTCATACCTGTATTGAATAGCTGCGGGCCGGTATTGAATTCTCATCATCAATTCGGGTTCCTAAGTTGCCTCTTCAATGCCATGATGTTGCCATAGCACCTTTATAAGAGGAATTTGCTTATTCCTTAACTATCTCACTTTTCTAGCTAGGATTTCGTTCAGCTCTTCATCATATGAAAAGTCTTATTAGATCTTTATTTCTTGTACCAATAACACATTTGAATCGTCTTATCGGTACCTCTGTAGTATTGAAACATGGAATAAATCATGCAACTTGGATAGTTCCATAGGAAGTGCCAACTTGTATGCCACTGATCCAATCCTTTCAAGGATTTCATACGGACCAATAAATTTAGGAAATTTCCCAAATCTTAACATCTTTCTCCAGGGCGAAACTTTTAAGAAAACTTTGTCACCTACCATATATTCAATATCTTTCCTCTTCAAATTAGCATATGACTTTTATCTATCATTGTAGCCTTCAATCTTTTCTAAATAACCCTCACTTTCTCTTCTGTGTCTTTCACTATGTCATGCCCAATCATCTTGTTCTCAATCAGTTCTGTCTAATAAACCAGGGTTCTACCTATACTGGACTGATAACCATTATTGTAGGCAAATTCCATCAAAGGAATGTATCCATCCCAACTACCTGGAAATTCAGTAACATATGCCTTAAACATGTCTTCCAACACCTGTATAACTCTCTCATATTGCCCATCAGTTTGTGGGTGAAAGGTTGTGCTGAAGCTTCATTAAGAACCTAAAGTTGTTTGCAAAATTTTCCAAAACCTTGATGTAAACCATAGGTCTTGGTTAGAAACAATTGAAAATGGCACTCCATGTAGCCGAACAATTTCATTCACTTACAACTCAACTAACCGATCCATAGAATAATTAGGTCAGATCGATATAAAGTGAGCTGATTTGCTGAGCTTGTCCACTATAACCTATACTGTATCACGTTTTCTCTGTATGAGGGGTAGACCCATAACAAAGTCCATAGTGATATTATCCCATTTCTACTATGGAATAGGGATGGGATTCAATAGGCTAGATGGGACTTGATGTTTTAACTTTCACCTGTTGACAAGTCAAGCACTTAGACACATAGTCCACTACATCACGCTTTATTCCTAGCCACCAATAATGTTGTTTCAAGTCGTCATACATCTCTTTACCCCTAGGATGCATAGTGAACACAATATTATGGGCTTCATATACTAACTTCTTCTTCAAGTCCTTTACTACTGGTGCATATAATCTACTCTTAAAGTACAAACTTCTCTCATCTTTCACTACAAAATCATTTTGTTTCCCTTTTTGCACCGTTTGTACAATTTGTTGCAATTTGGCATCATCTTTTTGTGCATTTACTATCATTTTTCTCAAGTCAGGACTCACTTTTAACTAAGCTATCAAAGCTTCATTTACTACAAATCTCCATCTACTATATTTTAATGACAATGCTGAAATAGACTTCCTACTCAAACCATTTACTACCATATTAGTTTTTCCTGGGTGGTAGTCAACTATGCAATCATAGTCTTTAAAAAATTCTAGCCAACGTCATTGCCTAAAATTTAGCTCCTGCTGTGTGAGCAGGTACTTTTGAGTCTTGTGATCCGTGTATACTCTTCATCTTTCCCCATATAAGTAGTGTCGCCAAATTTTCATGGAAAACACCACCGCTACTAATTCTAAATCATCTGTAAGGTAATTCTGTTTATGCGGCTTAACTGTATCGAGGCATAATCCACCACTTTCCAATCTTGCATTAGTACACAACCCAGACCATTCCTTGAAGCATCACTATACTTGGCATACTCTTTGCCCGGAGTTCGTTGTGTCAAAACTAGAGCTTTGGTGAGGATCTTCTTTAACTACTCAATACCAAACTTGACATCTATCATTCCATTCAAACTTTGTACCTTTCTGAAGTAACTTTGTGATTAGAGAAGTAATTATTGAGAACCCTTTGACAAAGTGCCGATAATAACCAGCTAAGCCAAGAAAACTTTTCACTTCTGTCATATTCAGAGGCGGCTTCCAATTGACAATCACCTCAATTTTACTAGGATATATCCTGATACCTTCCAAAGAGATGATGTGCCTGAGGAAAGAAACTTGCTTTAGCCAAAAATCACATTTGCTCAATTTGGCAAATAATTGCTTCCCTCTCAAAGTCTAAAGCTCAATTCTCAAATGCTGAACAAATTCCTTTTCGTTCTTTGAATAGACAAATATTTCATCTATAAACACCACAACAAATTGGTCTAAGTGGGGGTCAAAACGCCCTATTCATCAAATCCATGAAAGCAGCTAGTGTATTAGTTAGCCCAAAAGGCATCACCAGGAACTTATAATGGGCATATCAGGTTCTAAATGTAGCCTTTAAAACATCTACATTTTTTACCCATAGCTGATAATAACTAGACCGCAAATCAATCTTAGAGAACACTCCTGTAACTTTCACCTTGTTCAACTGTCTATAGTCTATACACATTTGTAGGATGTCACTGGCACTCCTCATGGTGACACACTGGGCCGGATAAAACCCTTATACAAAAGCTCCTGTAACTGAATCTTTAACTTTATAGGAGTCATTCTATAAGGTGTCCTTGAAATAGGAGCAGTACCAAATACAATCTTAATAGATAGTTCTACCTTCCTCATAGATGACGAACCTGGTAACTCTTTTAAGAACACATTAGGAAACTCTTTTACTACTAGTATGTCTTGTAAGTTCACCTTCTACTTTTTTGAATCAAGTACTTAAGCCAAATATGCCTCACAAAGTTTTCTAAAAAGTCATCTTGCTTGCACAACTGATATTACGTTAGTCAAAGGACTAGACCGAATTGTTAAGTCAAAATTGACTTTACGTGTTAATTGATTTTGATGACAAACAAATAGAAGACTAAATGAAAAAGCAAACGATATGAAAATCAGACAGAAGAAAAGCAGATGAAAGCAATGCGGAGAGCAATCAGACAAAACAGAAACCAGTAGAAGAAAACAGACGGAAGCTTTACTAAAGAAAAATAGACGGAAGACTACTAAAGAAAAGCAGACGGAAGTCGTGTTCGAAAACAGACGGAAGCTTTATTAAAGAAAAACAGACGAAAGCTTAACGGAAAAACAGACGGAAGTTATGCGAAGATAGAAAAGCAGACAAAAGCTTACGAAGAAAAAGCAGACGCAAGCTTAAACGGAAAAACAGACGGAAGCTATGCGAAGCAAAAAGCAGACGAAGGATAAGCAGAAAAACAGACGGAAGCATTACAAAAAGCAGACGAAACCTATGCGAAGCGAAAAAGCAGACGATACGAAAATCAGACGAAGGAAGTCGGAAGTATCAGTCTGAGGAAGTTACAGAGCGCAACTGCCTAAACCGTTTCTTTAAAGAATCAAGAAGCAGTTATTCAAGAAGCAGTTGAAGACTCAACTATAAATAGAGAGTCGGAGTCAAAGACAAGACTACTGAACTTTACGACACATTACGCACGAGAGATACATACTGTTTAAGTCAAAAGAGATTACTGTGCATTCGTCGAGCAATATTCTGTTGTAAACAAGCTCGATAAACTTTTCTATTGTGAAAGTGATACAGATAGTCTGAGGAGGCTAAGCGTAAAAGAGTACCTAGATCTCATTGTCTTTCTCCAGTATACGACACGATATCTAGCATAGTCATTTCCTTGGATCGTGGATCCTCCGACTTTCTATGTGCATTACAATATGACCTAAGCCACGATTGTATCCTAAATTGTAGATTCTATTTATCTTCTTTATGCATAAAACAATTTATGACGCAATCGCATTCTAAATCATGTATACTTTTTAAATACTTCCATCAAACCAACACGCTCATATATGTAGTTCGTGACTTTATATCAAAAGGGACGCGACATGGGTCGTGCTCGTGTCCCATTACGTGTCCACCAAAAAAGCTTTTAAAAGATATTTCTTTCCTAAAATTCTAAGATTTCATGATTGTAGACGTGAGTCATTCATAAAATTAAAAGATATTTTTTCATCATGTTAGGTGCATTTTTCAAAGTGTGAACTTTTTCTAACAATATATGCTCAAATGCAATTAACTTTTTGTAATTGTGAAACCTCATATTTATGTACTAAGCCCTGGCATGATGTATTTGATTTTTTTGCTAAATTAATGACAATTTGACTATCACACTATATTTTAACTCTAACTTGATCAATTTTCACCTCTTTCACTAGCCTGTAATCCAAAATGCTTCCTTAACATCATCACCATCATGTACTCTACTTCAATTATAGATAGTGCAACCATAGACTGTAACATTAATTTCCAATAAATAGGCCCTTTTACAAAAGTAAAGACATAGCCTGTAGTAGACTTCTTGCTATCTAAATCTCTTGTATTATCTGAATCTACACATCCCATAACAAAAACAAAACTCACCTTGCTAATTGCTAAACACAATCTTATAGTTTGACGTATCATTTAAGCACTTAAATATCCATTTATTGCTTCCCAATGCTATTTTTTAGGTTTTGACATATACTTACTAACATCACTAACAACATGGGTCAAATCTAACCTGGTACAAATTATTACACATATTAAACATCTGGCAACATTAGTGTATGGTACTCTAGACATTTCATTGATCTCTACATTTGTTTTTGGTAACTAATTTAGGGAAAGCCTAAAGTGATTCCCAATGGAGTGCCTATAGGTTTAACCTTACCCATTCTAAATATGTTTAGTACCTTCTTAATATAAATATATTAAGATAACCACATTTTAAAGAGCTTTTATCATTCCAAATCTCCATTTCTAGTATTTTATTGGCAATACCAAATCCTTTATCTCAATTTTCTTTCCTAACAAGGTATTCAATTCATTTACATCAGGTATACTCTTTGTAGTAGTCATTATATCATCCATATATAGTAGTAGAAAAACAAATGATCCATCATTAAGGCTCTTAGCATATACGTAACAATTATACTCACTTTTTTTTATAACTAATCTAGATTGTATAGGAGTTAAACCTTTTATATCATCTTTTAGGAGATTGTTTTCATATATAAAGTGATACTTCAATTTACACACCATATGCTCCTTTCTATGTTGACTAAACCCTTTGGGTTGCTTTATATAAATTTGCTTCTCCAAGTTACCATAAGAAAGGTTATCTTCATCTCCAAAAAACTATCGAGACTTTTTTTCCCATCCATCTACTCCAAATTCATATTCTAATTAGCTATTGATGTCATTGATAGAAGTATGACCAATCATTAGAGAAAATAGTTCATCATAATCTATCACTTTTTGTTATGCATACCCTTTAGTTACTACTAAAGCTTTGGAATTTTTTCCTTCTTTTTCTGGTACTACTTACTTTCTCTTACATACCTGTTCGCATCTCCTTGTAAGAAGATGCATTAACTCCTATATCTAATTTTTTTCAAAGATTCTCCCTCTACCATCATAACCCCCTTCTTTCTATCCTTCTCTTGAATATTCACATTCTTTTGAAAATTGATTAGACACCTATTTCTTATGATGAGTACAAATGATACTAAGTTTTTTTGACCAAATCTATTTTGTGGCATTCACTTTATACGTGGCTATATTATGTTGATGCCTTTCTTCTGACAATATTCTAACTTTCAAACTGAAACTTCCTATCTCTTTCAAGACTGCCGTAAGTTAACCTAGTTTCACTTATACCTCCTTCATAGTGCCCTTTATTGATCCCAACACATCCTCTCCATATGTTTATTTTAACATATGTTGTTCATCATATTAAAGAGTCATGGGTCCATGCATCACATACATGGCAAGGCAACGAAAGTGTCAAAATCAAAATTCCAACCCCACGACATCCTCAGAAAATCCAGAATCCATGTGTATGTGTAAAACATATTATAAGAACATGAAATTACATCATTTATACCTTGCAAACAGTCCTCCTTTCTTGAATCTTCTCCTTATTTGGGTTTTAGCAAACTCCAAACACCTTCCTTGGCCTTAAGAGAGCACGCAAAGATGAAGAAAAAAAATAGTGTGTAAGGGTGGTTAGAGCACCAAACAAGATGAGTTCAAGTAGATGCTCTAGTAAGACTTAGATCAATACCAAGTTATGTGCAATTAATCTCATGCAATAATTGCTTAAAAATGCACGAATAAATTTGAAGATCACTCCTCTCAACTTTCAGAACACTTTTGGACCCTGAACCTCTCTATTGAGTGTGTTTTTGGGTAAAAATTTGTATGTATATACCATCTGTCATTAAGTCGGTCACGATTATGGCTTGCTTAATTGATGGCCATATGCACTTTATTTTTCATCCAATCTTTTATGCGTGTGACCCTTAGGTTCTCAGTAATTTTGGTTACTTGAATTAACTCTTAATCTGAGCAAATCATGAAGGGTTTCTTGATGTCAATTTATCGGAATGTAAGTGAATTAACACTCAATCTCTTCGATAGTTAATTACCTGACTTATGAACCTTTCCATAGTCAATTACTGAGCAATTGTTCCCTTCACCATCCTATACCCTACTTGGTTTGAAGTATGGGCAATGTGTCAACTCCCACTAGATTGACTATGCCAGATCTAGTCCAAGTAATGTTAATTATTGTCTTGGAATCTCATTACTCTATGTGTCATTGAAGAATCTTTTCATTACACATAATTTCTCTGGCTAGAGACTCCTGAGTAATGACCCCGATAAGAGGCTGTGGGTATCATCTCCTTCTATCAGGAGTGGTGAATCCTTTATTGGCTACCCATTTACTTTTGAATACCAATAGATGTACCCAATCACCACCCTATGAGCGACCTCATTATAAGGAAACAAGGAATGGTGTCAAAGCACATGATCAGTATCTAAGATATCCTTGAGTACCTCAAGTCTAAAGATGTATGCACCATTGCTAAGATGAGATTAATCACTGATATTTGATAGATCATCCATATGATAATCTCATAGCGGGTCATCCGATGTACTTACTACTTTTAGTAAGCATCCACATCTTAACTCTAAATATCACATGGTTACAGCTTATGAGATCCACCGCTTAATCAAATCAAGGAGTGTAACATGTGCTAGTCTACCTGGATTAACAATGTCCTGTCTCATTAATCCTATGACTAAGGATAATTTAGATACTAACATAATTGCACATGATAGGAATCTCATTATTATGATCTCATAATGATTTCCTTCATCCTATATTTTGTATCATGGACTTCATTAATTTGATTTAAGAGTGATAATACTTCATAAATAAATGCACATCAAATTAATGAAAATTGCCTTTTGCTTTGTTAATCAAAATGAAGTTTATACAAAAGTGCTAAAGGTGATTGACTTTAGAGCATTACTCTAACAATCTCCCACTTACACTAAAGCCAATCGCCTTTATATCTAATACCATAGGCGAGTACACTAGAATCAAATCTCATTTGAGGAAGTGGTTTAGTCAAAGGATCAACGATGTTATAATTTGTGGGCACTCTCTCTATCTTCACATCACCTCTATCAATGATCTCCCTAATAAGGTGATATCTCCTGAGTAC